>JAXGGA010010704.1:0-45677 GCA_038373865.1 Uloborus plumipes | reverse complement strand
CGGCCAGATCCTGCCTCTTCCTCTTGGCGGTATTAAAGATAACCAAAAATGTTTTTAAAACATTAATTTCGGGAGAGAGTCCTTGCTAACGTTACTACCAAAGATGGTCTAAAGTAACGATGACTTAAGGTTTCAATTTTGAAATTTTTCGGGGGGAGATCCCTAACCACTTTTTGTCTCCAAAGAGAACGCGAAATTGCGCATTTATCGAAAATCTTTCAGGGGAGGGTCTTTGAACTTTTACTTCTCAAAGATAACTTAAATGAGACTTCAGTTAAAAAAAAAAAAAAAAAAACTCATCTTCTTTTCTTTTACTCTATCATGAAGAAATATATCCTGAGTTGTGCTTCAGTGTCAAAATATTTCAGGAGAGATGCCCCGAGTCTTCTCAATTCCTTTAACGTCACTAAAGATAGCCTGAAATTGCGTGTTTAGAATTTAAGTTTCAGTAAGTTTCCCAGAGGAGTCTTGATCCTCCAACGTCATCAAAGGTAGCATAAATAATTTCAATTTTGAAAAAAGTTTTGGAGGGAATCTAAAATGTCGTAATTTTCTATCTTTTCCAAAAATTACAATATTTTAATTCAATTTGAAAATTTCTACCTGTCTTACAGTAATAGCGAGAAAAAAAAGTTGGGGGGGGGGGGGCTAAGCTTGATTATATGGGCCCCCTCCGAAATAAAAACCTATATACGCCACTGGGGGTGACCCGCGTTTCAGCCAAATCTCTCGCTTTCCAGCTTTAGTTCATTTTGGGTAATTCTTAATTGATTGAAAAGATTTAAAAAAAAAAAAAATAAAAAAAAAAACGAAGCTCGATGCTTTGATATTCAAGTAAGAGTTTTGAGAACCACTCTTATTGCCTTGCCATACATCTGCCTTTCCAACTGAAATGAAATCTTTCAGCAGAACTACGCACTATATTACAAGGTTTGTATCGTGTTGGAGGGATCCTAAGAGCTAATTGGTAAATTTCAATGGATATCCTGACAACCTAAATTGCTTTCTCTTTATCCGCTGTATTATATTTCGGCTTTCGTGGAAAGACATCTCAGAGATCAATCATTGCCATGTCGGAATATCTCGACTTGCTATGAACGTTGTTTGCACATTTAGTACACCATATCTGCAATTTCCTTACTGACAAACAGGTTCGTCATTGGAGGGTGGGGAGTCAATTGCCTCCCTCCCCCTCGACTTCGGATAGTTAATTCATTAAATACAAGAGTGTTTGTGGTTTTGACCGTTTTCTGGTTTATTAACATTGAGTCTATACCCTTTGACCCACCCTGGAAGAATTCGAAATGACGGGCTTGATCAGGAATGAGAAAATAGAGAAGGAAAACGGGAAAATCATGTATGACCCTTTTTAACTTCCTTTTACGTAATGAAGGAAGTATTGTGATCGCGAAAATTTTTTACCTCAAATTTGGGTCTAGATTTTGATTTTGCTCACCCCTGAATAAATGTTGAATCGTTTTTTCGACCTGTCAGCACGCGCATATGTACCTGCCAATATATAACCAGCCGAAAAATTCTTTTCAACCACCCCCGAGTTAATTACGACGACTTTTCTCGTGCCGTCTATATACGTATGTGCGTATGTATATGTGTTTCGCAAAACTCAAAAACTATATGCCGTAGAAGCTTCTAGTTTGGTATGTAGGCTCTGAGGGGGGTTTAGTAGAGCACCTCCCCTTGTGGTTGCATTCGAATGTTCCCAGGGCGTGTTTTACCCCCTTTTTGGGGTAAATCAGTGTTAAGTTCAATGCAGACGAATTGGCACGACCACTTGGCGATATATCGCCAAGCTTTCGGTCGTCAAGTGTTTGACGCCAACTTGGCGACATATCGCCAAGTTCGCGACAAATTTGGAGAAAAAAATATTTTTTTGAATTTGGGTTCAATTTGGCGCTATTGGCGATATTTTGCGAAAAATCCACTAAATGATACTAAAATCGGTGATATTTAGAAAATGAATCATTGTAAAACATTTTTTTTTTTGCATTGTTTCGTGGCAAACTAGGGGTGTAAATGTTTGAATTGCTATCTTTCTCACTCCTAGCAGTATTTTAACACCTAAGTCATTTACAAAGAAATTTACACGTAAAATGAAAGTGTGGGACCCATACCAGATTTTTTAATAAGTTTTCATACTGTTGTTGCTGACGCATTTGTTTTAACTATCCGTAAAAGCTTTTTTTTTTTTTTTGCCAAAGAAAAAAAGAAAGTGTTGAAAATTGCTTTCAGTTACTCTTGCCCGTCCGTGGGTCAAAAAAGTTTGAAAAACGCTATTTCAGATGACTAAAATTCAAAGGTGCAATGGGGTACAATGACAACAGCTGTGCATTCATATAAAAAGGAGAAAATACTCACATGCATTTAGTCTGTTGAACTGTCTGGGTAAAATACCCTTCTTGCGGTATTTGCACTACGTACTTCCAGACCCCTTGGTAATTCCTGGCAAAAGTGGGTGTCACGTACTCCTCTGATGATGGACAAGGGGTTGGAGGTAAATCGAAATCGTTATCTTGTGGCCTCCGAACATTGGATTCTGCTGCAACTTCTTCACCAACTGGCCTCCGTCTCCTAGCTGGAAATCCCCCAGTCAGTGCTTTTAGAGGGGATGCTTCACTTGCCATGAGTTTCAGTACTAGAGAGAGCGCACTGCTGCTGCCCGGGGTGGCGCCAGTCAGTACTGATAGTACGTGCGCCAGAGTAGAAGGTTCTTCGTTGCTGAGAAATAAACGTGATAAATTTTTATTTACAAAAGAGACAAAGAAAGGAATTATAAAAATAATGACATATCAATAAACATTAAGTGCTTCGTGTAGTAGAAAGAGATCAACAAACAACAGTGTTAGAAAAACAATATTAGAACATTTGTAAAAGCAATTGATTCACTCTGCATTTTGAAATGAATTAAACTCAATTGTGACTAAGAGTAAAATAATCAAACCAGCTAATTTTCTATTAATAATGAGTAGACAGTACCAGACTAGCTACTGGCTATCTGGTGCACATTAATAATACCCCGAATTTAAAAGGTAGGACACAAAATATCAGCATCTAATCACACAGCAATCAGTTGTTCAAGGTTGCATATGTCCTTAGTACACGAGGTTGAATAAGACTCAGTGGTTATCACCCTGTTTACCGAATAACCCAAAGAAGGACTTACACACTAGTAAATTGATTCTTCTGTACAGCATTTGAAAAACTATTTTGCTGCAAAAAATGTTCCATTTCGTTGACAACAAAAACTTCTTCGTAATTTGAAATGGTGAACTCACTGAAGGCATAATTTTCTTTTATATGTTAGTAGTTGGCAGGAGACGGGGTGGGGGATAACAATCTTTTGGAGTATTGAGGTCATACAAGTAACCGGATAATAATTTGTGAAAAAGTTACAATTAACAAAAGAAAACATGCGTAAGGAGCGCATGTACTAAAATTTTTTGAGTATCGAACTTGCTACTTTATAAGTATACTGGAAACAATTATTAAGTTGTGCGCACTATGTAATGACAATGATGAAAACCCCAATATACTTTTATATAGTACAATTGTCGTATTTTGTTCTTGGTGTAAACATTATATAGTTGGAGAAAACCTATCCTGCAGCATTATGAAGGCTACGCAAATCCTAATCACATTATTACAACGCTGAGAGGTTCGGTTTTCCTTAACTATAAGTCAATCAATATCGTACTGTGAATTATGAAAAAGTCGTGTGCCATTGAATTTTTTTTACGAATTGTAGACTAAGTGTATAAAAATCGTACTTCTAATTGGGTATTGAAAGGGACAGGGTTTCAAACTTGGAATGCTTTTCCTGACTTACCCAGTGGAAGAGTCTTTGACAGACCCTGGACCATGAGCTGCTAGTCCCATATTTGCTAACGTTCCCAAAAGATTGAGAACAGCTTCTGTCATGGTAGGACTTGCTCCACTACTGGTACTGTCAGAATGATCTGAAGAGTAGTACTGTTCTGGAGCTGGTGTCGTTGCTTCTTGGTGTGATGGTGCTTGAGAACTCATTGAGGCAGCAAAACCTTGGGCTACTGCATTCATCAATGCCAAAGGAATCTTGTTGTTGGACATGACGGAAGAAAGTGAGCAAAGCCTGTAAAGAATAACCATTAATCCTAGAGATATTACGAAACATGGACCGGCTTCAATATATGCAAACTTATTCTAGTAATATTGCTCATTTTCTGAAGCCTGTCAAATCGCAATCCCCCCCCCCCCCTCTTCCACCGGTTTACTTTTACCACGTCAATCCGTTATTATCATTGCTACTGTTCAGATGCTAGGTTCAAGCAAAAGAAATAGCGTACAAGCCGTAGTTAATCAGCTTAACCCTACACTGCATGATTTTTTGTTCTTTGAAAGACATATATATGTTTTTTAGTGTAATAAGAAAACATTGGAACACATTTCAAAAAAAATAATTTTGAGGATAGATGGTTATATTTACTTTAAAGATACCTAATACTTGCTTTTTATACTTGAGTTGCCTTATGCATGGTCATAAGGAGTAAGTCCATGTATCCAATTGGCAACGCTATGCAGTGTTGGGTTAAGGTGTTGCTTACATATAATTATACCGTCTTCCGCGACCCATTTCCGGCTTTTGGGGGCTTGGTTTTCCTTTCCCCGCCTACAGTGATACATTAATTATACAACAGTACATTAATTTTCAACGCGGCGCACTACTACAACCAGTTCATTTCCAGTCCGCCGCTCATGTCTCTAACTGGAGCCATTCGTAGATCCCGTGTAGAAAAAAAGAGAAATTACATGAGTCACAATTTTACAGAGGTGAAAAAGATCGAATTGGAAAAATTCTTCAGTTTTCCGAGACTTCTTTCTCGGAATCAAGTGTCTTTTTCTCCAAGTGGTCCTTGAGAATTAAAGACTCAGCTAACTCCGCAAGTTACAGTCGCACAGATTGAGGGGAATGATTCGTTCGGAAAATTTCGAATTGATCGGTACCTCGTTCGGCTCTCTACTCCCATCAGTTCTCTAGGCGTTTAAGCTTCAGACAGCATAGACGTCTCCAACTTTGTGGTATCAATAAGCAATCTTTATTGTCCACGCCTTCTCCCCGCCCCCCTCCCCCGTCAAAAAAAGAAAATGGCATTTTAATTATTGCTTGAAAAATGCATACTTACAAACCAGCTGCTCCACCTTGGTCGCATGTTTGCCTGGCCGTTGTTTCATTGTCTACCACATCGGCGATATCGTTCAACGAATCAGAAGGCAAATGGGTGATCTGCTTTTCTAGTTCTGCATCTCTTCGAATTCTGTAACCGATGCTTTGTCTTCTGTAGTCATGCCCATTCAGCAAGCTTGTGGGCTGTGGGTGTTTGCTAGAGCTAATTTTTGCCACTTTTGGAATCTTAGGATCTTTCTTCAAGAACGGTAAAGCTTTGGATAAGAAGTGCAGAGTCTTGTTTTTTATCAATTCACTAAAAGGCAAGGTTTTTCGTTACTGAAAGATAATACGATGTAAATGACAGTTATTTGTGCCTCGGATACAAAATCCATAGTTGCACGAAACAATAGTAAAAGAATATAAAACAGCGTAAAAATGGATACATTTACAGGAAAACGGCATGAACATGTTTCGGTGTTAAAAGAAACCTTTTTTTTCGACGCAAAAGAAGTGACCTTGTGGATCAAAAGACATCCGACAAAAGCTTTTCATCCATAAGCTAATTTCTTTTGCGTTGAAAGAGGAGTTCTTAACCCAGAAACACGTGTATGCAGTTTTGATGCAAATTTACATTTGTTTCGCTGTTTTATTTTCTTTTATTTTTCAGGCATAAAGGAATTTATTTTTTTTTAATTCAATAAATGTATAGTTTGAAAAGGAAAAATGCTGTGAGAAAGATGAGAAGTGCTGAACGTTCTTTCTTACATAGTTGCAACTGCTTAGACTTTTTTGGTTCTTCTACGAGCTACATTATTGGGATACAGATGAAAAATTTCGCATTGTGTCTACTTACAAATCGTCAGAGGAGAAATAATTAACAAAACTTTCCTTTAAATTAATTTTTGTTATTCCTTCCTTTCTGTTCTTCTCCCATAGACTCATTTTTGAAATATTGAAATAATAATTGATTATTTTTGGAACGTTTTTACTGACTTCTACATCCAACAAAGATTGAAAAAAAAAAAAATCATGAAAAGTTCAGAATGTTTTTCAGAGTTACACGTTTTAAAAAGTGAAAAACGCATTTTGACACTTGCTTGGAGCTGTATGTGTGTCTGAGCGATTTTTCTGGCAGCTTTAACTCAAAACGTAATGGATGGAATCAAATAAAAAGTAATCCAGATGTACCCTTATGGGAATTGGTTCCCATAATTTTTGGAAGGCAATTACTTTGAAAAAGGGGGGGGGGGGTGCAATCGAATGTTTTTATTGATTGAACGACGTTTTATGTTAGAAGTAATGAAATATCACAAGAAATGAGGTAAGACTTCAAACAAAAATGGATGAAAAGGGGGGACTTTAATGGAAACAGGTGCTGATAAACTTTTTGCGTCCATCGTTGTAATGGCTATGACGCAATTAAACGTTTTTTCATCTTGAGTAACTGCTGTATCTCCAGATAGAATGCAAGGACTACAGATGGACCTCAATCGGAACAGGTGCCAGTCTATTCAAGACAGCAATATAAAAATTTCCCCGCGGAGAAGATTTAAATAAATATTGATATACGGGGGGTTTACCACAACGAAAAACAGGAGTGTAGTTTTTATCACTAACTGTTACGGGGGACAAAATTTCATTATTTCACGAAAAGCGTGACATAATTTGTGAACGACTCCTTATGAAAAACAGTGTAACGTATGACGAGGGGAGGTAAATAGTACAATGAAGATTGACACTTTGAATAAAAGGGGGAGGGGAAGAAAGTAATTGAAAAAAAAAGTATATGATTCATAGAAAGCCATTTATTTCCTAAAACGTTTGCATTATTAGTGAAAAAAATAGCCGACTCTTTCATGTATTCTGACATGATTTTAAAAGCTCTTAAATTTTAACAAGCTTAAAAAACTATACTATATATGGCTTATTAATGTATAAATGTTCGCTAAAAATTTCATGCTTCGTTTCAAAGGTAATAGAAAGTATCTTTGGTAAAACTGTACAATTTTTCTCGCAAAATTATACTCGAATGAGATTTTTTTACTCACCGAAAGAATTACATACTCTCAATTCATCTTATCACAAATCAAAAGTTGAAATTCATGAAAGAGGCTATAAAATTACGCTAGAAGGATCATTATGAATGTAACTAACTATCAGCATTCCAATGCAATTTAAAACTGAACAATAGACTGTAATTAATGTTCAAAATAAGCTCTTGTTAAAACGCTTGATTTTTTCTTCACATGTTCGGTTCTAAATCATTTTTAAATCTTTAACATTTAAATATCCATATACCCAATAAGATAATGGGATTTTTCATTTAAATATTTTTGTTAAAGTTTCAAGATAAAAAATAAAAAAAAGAGCCCCAGATTGTTAAAATAAAAAACGACTTGAATTATTATTTCAATAAAAAATATAAATTAGAATATGCATTTAAGCTGATTCCAGTACAGCCGTATCACATTTTTATATGGCAAACACAAATCTGTCAGATGATGGATTATTGACAAGTGCAGAACAAGAATTTGCACAACTTTGTTAGAGGGAAGCGTACTGTTTGCTTTTTAAAAATATTATGAAACTTAATGCTTGACCACCGAGAAAATGGAAGTGCGAACATTTGGTTTGCAAGCTAAACGGAATCATCTCATTTGAAGAGATGCCAGTTTGCCGTTACAGATGTGTGTTGGCCTCTAATTCGACAGAGTCACATAAAAATTACCGAAAGATGATCATCAACATTTTCCCATTTCCCCCTTATTTTGATAGAATCTTCGCATTTGGCCACTTACCTATTCCATGGCAAGAATGGTCAGATAGTTCTGGTTTTATTCATCACAAACATTTACTGTCCGTCCGTGAAAGCCGTGCCTAGCACCCGCGAACCATTCCACTTAAAAAAGGGGTGATGGGTTGTGAGCGGGAACTTTCCGAAGTTTTCAATTTAAAACTTGCATTTCTGCTATCCTTTTGGCAAATTCAACTAAACTATGTATTTGAAATTAACATCGTTCTACGTAGCTTGATACGGCTCAAAATGCTTCTTATTACTCTTCCCTTACTATTATTTTACCTATCACCCCAATTTTGGTGAGATCAGAGAAGACCTGACGCATGCGTAAATGCGAGAAAAGTTTTACCTAAGAAGATCAGAATGTATATCCATGTTTATGCATCAAAGTTAAGGGAAAAAACTTCAACATACTTACAATGGATAAGGCTCGCCATTAAAATCCTGTCCTAGAGGATTTTGCGGAATAAATCCTTTATTGAGATCACCACATAGTGTATATTTCGGTGACGGCTTCTTGCCTTCTCCCGTAGGACAGGGGCCACTTGATATCATGTAAGGAGGCTTTCGTACTTGGGGAGGCCTCATGAAACGTGACGGAGCCTCTTCGAACGCATAATAACCTTCCTTTTCGCCCCTCTGTTCGTCGCAGAAGATTTGTTGGCTGCATAATAATGAGCAAATGAGCCAGATAATGATCATCTGAAATATAAAATAACAATAGTATTCGCGGTATTCATTAATAGGAGCTGCACTGTAGATACAATATTTTCCCGATAAGTAAGTAGAAAAGATCCTCGAGACAGGATTCCAATTTTGTATGAAATGGAAAATCATGAATGTGATTAGGACAGGAAAGCGGAAAGGTTACGGATAAAACTACTGTCGGCCCCGCTTAAACGAATACCGTCGGTTCAAAGAAATATTATTCGATTAAGCGGGGTATTTGATTCAGCGGGGATTGTAAATATTGCGTCTATGGCATCGGTTCTAGGATGTTTTATTCGTATAAGCGGGGTATTCGTTTATCTGTTACCCGATTTAGCGGGGACGACAGTATTACACTATATTACTGCACTTGAATCATTCTCGTGAAAATGGTACAAATCACTTCAAGACGGGGGAATTTCTTTTTTAAATCAATTTTTATAATTACCTCCGATTAATCATATTTTGTGCATAATCACGTATTGTTTTATTAGTAATTTATAAGTGTTAAAAAACTTTTTCTTTGAGAAAGAAGGAGATTGCTATGGGTCTCAGTTTCAAATTATCAACAGTTAGAATCTAATTTAGATTGTACTGAAATGCAACAGTATGCATTAAGAATTATATCTTTTGCATGAATTAACGTTACACAACTTGAGAAGCGGAAAATACCTAAAACCAACTAAATTGTTTTTTATTAATTCCTCAAAGTTTTTATCGTTTTGCCTTGTACATTCTGTTGCAGACATTCCGATAAAAATAGAGAGAGAGAGAGAGAGAGAATTGCATTGAAGTGAATCTGAAAATATTTTAAAGAAGACTGTAGTTAAACTTCCGTGATTAGTTAGATATTTTGAATTCCAAAGTCGGCAAACGAGGTGAATATACTACTTTTTTTCCGATAGCTGATTCGGACTGTTGAATGTGAATCGTGTTACATTTGTACTGATGATTAAAAAGTTTCCTTTCTTAAAATTATAGACATAAGAGTTGAAGAAGCATCACTTTTTTTAAAATGCTTTTTCTGTAATTGTAATTTTGAAGGATTGTTTAAGTCTTATTTGTCCACAGTTACACGAAGTGGTCCAAACGTTTTAAAACTCTTCAAAAATTACTATTATACAAACCACTGACACTGTAATATCGGCAAATAAGTGGAGAATGAATAAAAACATGTGATTACTGTCCGTCCGTGAAAAGCGCGCCTAGCACTCGCGAACCATCCCACTTAAAAAAAGGGGTGATTGGGTTGTGACTGGGAACTTTCCGAAGTTTTCCATTTAAAACTTGCATTTACTATCCTTTTGACGTATTCAACTAAACTATGTATTTGAAATTCGCATCGTTCTACGTTGCTTGATACGGCTCAAAATGCTTCGTATTATTATACCTCTTATTGTTATCTTACCTATTACCCCTATTTTGGTGAGATCAGAGAAGACCTGGCGCATGCGTAAATACGCGGAAGGGTTTACCTAAGAAGATCAGACAGTAGTTGGTAAATATTATTTAAACTGATCAACAAAATTCAACTGTATGGGCCATGATATCGATTATTTTCTTGAGAATGGCCCACTTCTGAAACTATTGTTTAAACTCCGAAATCGTTTAATTTATACCTAGAAAAGCGTATTTAAACTGATCGAAAAACTAGAAAAGACAATCGCTTGTGGAATGCAAAACGCCCCACCTATAACAATGTTTTATTATTTTATTTATCTATTGAACCGTGGAAACAGACACTTGTTAAATGTGTGACCTTTTACTTATGGCGCGACATCGGACACTTGATGTAATTACGCCATATTCATTGGAACAATCATTAAATATTTATACCAACAAAACAAATTACTCCTCACTTAGTTTAGAATGACAAGAGAATGAATAGTTGGATTCATATTTTATCGCGAATATCAAGCACTGGATGATTTATTTATCTCCAGGTAAAATTAAATGGTGAAAGGAAGTTGTTTGAATGTCTCATTTTTGACACGCAAACATCAGTCGAAGATAGTTGAAATGAACTTTAACGAATAATTCCTTTCCAATTAGTGTTTATTATATTTATCAGAAGATCTTGAAGGATACCGACTATTTCCTGAATTAAATTTTATTTTCATAAAGTTGCATATTCAAAATGGTTGTGTCGTTGCAAAGAATTTTCTCTTTATGCCAACCATTTTTTTTGACTACTTAGATGAAAATATCTTCTTTCTTTTATTAGTAGTGGTTTTATATTTCTTTGAGCTGTTTTAAGCAGTTCTACAAAATGGGACTGATACGGGCGATTCTCTGTAAACTGGTAATTGGTGTGTCCGGACTGAGTATTTTAAAAATAATAAAGTGTAATAAAGTAATTATCGCTCTTAATACAAGTAAAGCATTAATACTTTGTGGCCCAATTGTATTTGGAGTGATAACATTTTAATTTTTCTTTCTAGAAATTATCTTAACGCCAAAAACACAGTCCCCTGACTGTCCCAATCCCATAGTCCAACTGCTAAAGATAGTATTTCAGAAAACCTATTAACACTACATAGATTTGGCAATTAATATCTAAAAATAGAATAATGAAGCTATATTTTTCTTATGAAATAAATTATAATTACGTATTTCTAAAACTTAAAATTGTCATGTAAATTCTGTCCGGAGTTTTTTCAAACAGTCCCCTGCAACAAATTCAAATCTGTAATACGAAAAATCTATAACTTTTGCAAATTCTTTTTGGCATGAAGTTTAAAGTAATCAGTGTGAATTTGCCAAAATCGCCGAGAACGGTGTTGAAACGCTACTTTGCTTAGTTTGAGAGCCACATTTGTGATGTTCGTGTGAAAAATGACGAGTTTACAGAGAATCGCCCATATTGGGATAAATGAGTGGGAGTCTGGTATTGAAAGCCTATTCTGAGGAAGGAAATTCCTTGAGTCGGAGTTTATGCAACAAAACTTTTAAAAAAAAACTACTGTTAGGTATAGAAACCAGTAAAAACGTGTCAAACATAAACGCATGTTACTACTGCACCAGGTTTCCCAGTTTATTTTTTTCGGTCACAAGTCGGCTACTTTTGTAAAATATTTTGAATACTGCATGTAGTCTTCTTGTAAACAATACAATTCTTAAAAATAAATAAATAAATATGCATCAAAATGAAGATTTAGCTTTTTTTGAACGTACAAAAGGAAATCCTTGACCTGAAAACATATAATTTGATATAAAAACCTCTTTTGTATGATATATGTTGCAAAATCAGTAGCCTAGTCCGTCATTTTGAAAAATGCCTCCATCTTGGATTAAAACGGTTTTTGAAAATGCCTCTGGGTCTTAATTTCAGTGTATAGAAATTAACAACATTCCTACCAAGTGATATCTTATCATAATTTGCAGTTTTCCTTCAGTTAGCTCCCGGGCTATCTTACTTAAACTCAATTGAACCCCATCTACATGTCGTCGAGATTGCTATTATTACTCTCTGTAAAACAGTCTTTTCTGTAGCCTTCAAAGCACTGCAGAATAGAAGGTTTTCCTTCTTTGCAAGTTATTTCTACTTAACTAAGTCGATAATTAATTAGATAGTCATTAATTAAATTACGAAATATTTACCTTTGAATTATAATGCACATCAATACCGTATTTTATTTTCTTTTTTCTTCAATATTTTTTCAGTTATTCGTTGAAGTTTTTTAATGCTCGTATCTTAATCACAAGATATTAATCACAAGATTGCTGTGCTTAACTCTGAAACTATCAGCTTTATACTATGTTCTTTATTGATCAGTTTTGCTGAAAGTACGAATAAAGAGAGTATTGGAAATTTCTTTTTTTTTTAAGTATTAATTTTTTTCCGTCCCATTTTTCAACCCAATATATTGTTTTCGCTATGATTGATTAAAAATATTGTTTTAGCTTTTGCTTGATTACTTTCAAAATCTGGTCATTTTGTGCAGACACAGATTATTTGTAGAAAATATTCTAGTATTTAGTTTTGTGTTATAGGAACAGTTGATAACACAGACTGCTGGAATCCAAAACGCTCTTGAGCATTTAATTTGGTACTTGAATGGGATCTCTTTCAGTGGTTGCTCTTAGCTCACAGACGGTAGTTCGTTTTATGCTATGAGCATTGTTCTCGAAATGGCCCCACTAAAGAAACTTAATGAATTTAATTAATGAGGAACGTTTTTGACTGTACCACACTGGCCAACAAGTTGAGCACTTAATGTAAATGGCTGGTTTCTGCATTTGTTCTCATTATAATGATTTTTGAAAATTTTCCGTGTCATATTTTTTGTGCTATAGTCATTCAAAGAGTGTACACATTCTACTGTGACACTACTGGTAGTTTTGAGCAGGGAAAACTATAAAAGGCTATGTTTTTCTTTTGAATTTTCTCAAAACTTCTGTTTAAGCATGCATTCTTTTTATACGTGATATTTGCGGTAGTCTGTGCGTTATACACACACAACCTACATCAAAGTACACAACTGACCTTGTTCTTTCTGAGGAAATTAAAGTTATAAAAGTAAATTCTACTTAGCTACTTTTACTGCTCAAAAAGTTCAGAAAAGAATAATATCAAGAGAAATAAGTTGTAACCCCCCCCCGGTCAGATATTTCGCTTAAAGGTGTGTGTAAAGACACTCCCCTCACTCTCTCCAAAAATAAACGAGTACAATTTGAGCAAGATAATAAAAATGATACGTCGGATAGCGTTTTCCCAACTGAAATCATTTTAACGAGACCTGTACCAATAATACTTTGCAACGTTTCCAGTAAAAAATCCTCTCTGCAGAAGAAACTATCTTTCGCAGATAATATTTGCATTGAAGTAAAGTATTTATTCAGAGGACTTTTAAAATTTACTTTATTGTGTAAAATGTACTCAAACTAAGTTTCAGGGAGTTTTTTTTTTCTTAATCAAACAAACGAAACTATTGTGTGCCGTAATTACTTTTTTGTTTACATTATTTTTCATCAAAGCGATATTTCTAAAATTTCAGCTAATGTTCATTTTGGCGAGAGATCAAACAGTAATTTAAAAAAAAGGTGCTTTTGGAGGAATAATAGTTAGACATCTGATCGTATATCAGTTAACATTTTTTTCGGTACATGTCATTAATTCTGCTTTTTAGCATGCTTGACATCACTTTGTCATTCGAAACGTGACAGCGTTTCAAATAGTCAATTAGTTTAAATACCCATCATTAATTATTACTAACGCTTTTCTTTGAATGTTTTTTGTTCCTATCAAAATTCTTGATTCTGTGTGTGTGGGGGGGGGGGGGGGGGAGAGCGTGTTTTTTCCTCCAAAGTCTTACCAAACACCCTTTTTTTATTTCAAGTTCTTTTTCCTTTTTCAACTTTAAAATATTTTTCTTTTTACTTCCACGAATAATTGACTTGCTTTTCTTTCTTTTTATATTTTTAGAATAAATTTCTCACTTGAAATTTTTATTGAAAGAACTTTCTTTTTTAAAAATAACTAGTGAATATTCCCCGTGTCGCGCGGGTTAAAATACAACATACGAAATCCAACAAGGTATTTTTTGTGACAACTTTGTCAGTTAAATCTGCGTAAAAGACAACGTATCTAACTTAAATATGTTATTTATCTGTGATGATTTTCCCAAAAAAATTGCATTTTTACTTTTGAAAAAAAAAAAAAAAAACAGAAGTATTATATATCCAAGAGTGAATTACTCACGAAAGAAACATTTCTTAACTATTTGAATTGAGAGGAGCCTCAGAAAACCACATAAAGAAAAGACAATATAGAACGCAAAATTAGCAATCAAAGTGAAGCTGAGATGAAGTATTAAATAATGATTTGAATGGAGGAAAGCCTTAAAAAAATTAGAGATTTTATGTGGAAGTTTAAACTAAAATTGGAATAAAAAAAGAACTACTTGTCAGATTTTTTTCCAATTGGTCTCTTGATGTACCGAGTGAGGACACAGAACACTGAAATTTTTAGCGAAATCCGACGGGTAGTTTTTGAGTCTATAAAGGATACATGCTTCAAGGACACATAGGTTCATACATTCATTTTTATACATAAAGATTCAAAAGGCTTTTTTTAATAATTTTTTTAAATTAAAAACGGGAATATTCTCTCGTTCTATACTTTTATGAAATTTTGCAATTATTATACCTTTTTTTTGTACATTGTTAATAAAAAACTCAGTGACTGATTGCCAAGAAGTTGGAATAGAGTCGACTTTTCTAACGTATGAAAGGAGGGCATTTTAAGGGATCAAACGAAGTTCGAATTTTTCGCACATCACAACGCTTACTGGTACCTTAAAAAATCTTGGGCCAAAAATTTGGAAAGTAAAATCGAGTGTCAACTCGGCAATATTTGGCAAAGTTTTCTTTGAACCCCATGTAAAAATGTTAGCCCAATTTCAATCAACAATCACTGTCAAACTGTATCTCGAGTCAGCAATAAGCTAAAAGTTGTAGAAATTTGAAATGTTCTTCTCTTTACTTGTCACCACAGTAAAACACTTTCACCTTTTAATATTCTTCCTTTTATTGCTTTATGTCAGGGATTAATTTGTACAGGGGCTCATGGGAGCTTAGCTCTTTTCCCTCTTTTTCTTCATTTTGTATAAATTTTTACTAACTAGGTCGAATTCATACTATTTAGGCATTAAAATAAACTCTCATTACCGATCATAGAGCTCCAACACTTCTTTTGCTAGAAATTAAACATTGGTTATTGTTTCTGTAACTTCTGACATTAAATGTCAGTAAAAGCACCAATTTTCTTTATGTTTGAAAGTGTCCATTCTCTGCACTCATATCAGAAGCGGATACATGAGAGGGGTAATGGGAGTAATCTCTCTCCCTTAAGGGACATTCACAAGGTAATTTTTCGATATTGCCATTTGAACAACACGATTTTAGTCATTCTTTGATGTTGTTAAGGCTGTTAAGGCTTAGAGGAAGGGTGTATTGGCGATCTTCCTCGGAAAATTTCCTAAACTGAAGTCTGAAATATTTGTAATGAACATTTATAAACCAGGATACGTAGAAAAGGGTAAGTAATAAAAGTCAATCATTCCTCTCTTGGAAAAATTCTGGATTCTATACACTGTTCTGGAAAAAAAAGTCAAATGTTAAGAGCTCATAGAGTACACCTGGGGATTTGGAATCACATGCCATTCAGGGTCGGAAATGCTTTCACAATGCGGTAGAGAACATTTTACGGAGTTTTTGAAGAATAAGAGTTTTTCTCTTTAAGTGCATAAAATCAGCTTGTCTTAATACATCCATAGCTTTTCTTCTAAAAACCACAAATGATAAGAAACATCCCTTTTTGATACAATAAACCAAATTGTGGAATATGCCATGCAATCTTTCAAGCGTCACAACTTCAAGACTTCTGCTGTGAAAAGGGAGATTTCTTGCAACCTTAAACGTATATAGAATGCGTATGCATAAATATTTCAAATTGTGTCTCAATAACGTTGATATTTCTATATGAAAGTATCTATTTCATTTGCAACGCTGAGACAACAGCTGAGACAAAAGTTTTGCACTATTGAACTCCCGTAGCTGTATCACATAAAGAATGTCTTTCTAATTATGTAACTATGAATTAAATACTCACGCAGCACCCACAAATCATTTTATCTTTTAAATGCAAGAAAACTTTTTTGAAAGTTTGTACTTCATAATATGATACATAATGGTTAATTATTTTGGAATATATTGAAATTCAAAGCCAAATTTTCAAAAATATGGGAATGGAATGCAAATATATATGCATAAAAATATCTCAAATGGTGCAAACGGATTGAACATTAAAGGTATTTCTATCTTGCTAAACGTTTTAATGCTGGCTGACTTTATCTTATTAAAAATGGTTATCTTTTGCAAGTTAATTCCCTTCGTCCGAAACAAAAGTTCAGTTATTATTCGTTTTCAAAATGTTCTTCTTCAAGGCCTTTGCTGCAAGCTGTCAAACTTGTTTTAAGACTTTTTAAACGGAAACCTTAAACGCATTCTCTCTCACCATCAGCGAAGCATCTTTTGAAGTAATAAAATAAAGAATTCACCTTTTTTTTTTCACTAGGAAAAAGTTTTCAGTGTTTGCTTATTTTATTAATTCTATCGATTCTGATATTAACCCGAGGCAAAATTAAACTTTGAAAGGAAAGAAAAAAATACTATAAACAGCATCTGAAAAGAAAAAGAGGAACAAAACATGGAATGGGTTTATTCTTTAGTACCAACCGGAACAAAAGTCGTTTAAGTTTTATGCTCCTCTTAGTCAGCTGTTTGAAAATATTGAATATTTTTCAACTGTTTTCATCTTCGCTTATACTTTTTACGGCTTGCGTATAATAGTGTTAGGCATGGATGTTAAGATGAAAAAAAGTCCAATCTTTGAGATGTTTTTATTTTTTGCTCCATTTTGATAGTATCTTCGTGTGCCGAGAGTTTCCTGTGAACTTTTTTTTTTCAACTTTGATATTTTGTTTTTTTCAAAGATATTATTATTATTATTTTGTGTGGTACGCATTCTTTCTTCACTGAATGTCCAGATTAAAATCTTAAAACTTATGCAATACGTTAAAGTTCTCTACATCAGTGAAAGAGCATTAAAACCAGAATGCGAGAAAATAAAGTATCATTGAGAGACGTCTTAAAATCCCGTTATAAAAGGAAAGAGGTGTAGTCTAGGTTCGTGCATTAGATATATTGCGAAAATATCATAATAAATTCAAAACAATAGCTAAGTGTGTGACCGAAAATTTCAGAACTGAAACCAAGTTTAGCTTTCAGAACTTGACTTAGCATTTCTTAACTCTCATACGAAAATCCCAATGCGCATGTTACACTGAAAAGTTCTTACTTACACTTTTTATGACATTTAAAAATTCAATAAAGTTCATAAATGCGTTAGAGTTTTAATTATTACAGTTAATTTGTTGTTCAAAATGAAGAATATTCGAAATTTAGTCCATTGAATTATTATGTCTCTATATTTCATATGTTTTTCAAATTTTCTTAACCCATAAAAGAAACATCGTATTCTAAGCACAATAAGAGTAAACAGCGTTATATTATAATGCTTCGAAACAATAGAATAATGCACAAATTTTCCCAACACTTTATTGTAATTTCAGCACACAGAATGCAATTTGCCCTCATTTCTTTTGTCTGTCAAATTTGAGTAGGCAGGGACGATTCTAAAAATAGTATTGTAGGAATGTGCATTATTCTTCTTTTTCCGCTTCAAATACCAAATTTTAATGCAGTGAGGATTTCAATAAGCATCTGGCAAGAATAATCCAAATAAAAGTATTTTCATTCAAAGTTTTTAATTTTATGTAATACTTCCACAAACTTCTCCTTCATGAAATACTAAAAAAAAAAAAAAAAACTGTAAGACTACCTATTGTCACAAAAATCTGATAAAACTTTTTAGTACTGGCTTATAAACAGGGCTGCGTAGGCATGGTAGGACTGATTTCAAAATCAGGGACATAAATCAGGTAAAGGAGCCAGAGTCAGGAGTCGATGGCTTGAAAAATTTAGAGTCGAAGTCGGTTGTTTTCCCATCGAATCCTCATCCTCAACTTCCTGTCTGATCTTAGTACAGTAGTAGTAGGTGTTAGGTAAGATAACAATAAAGGGTAGAATAAGAAATAAGGAGTAAATCAATAAAGGGTAGAAAAGATCTCCCTGATTTCAAAATCAGGGAGATAAATCAGGTAAAGGAGCCAGAGTCGGGAGTCGAAGGCTTGAAAATTTTAGGAGTCGAAGTCGGTTGTTTTCCCATCGAATCCTCAACTTACTCTCTGATCTTCTTAGGTAAAATCTTCCGCGCATTTACGCATGCGTCAGGTCTTCTCTGATCTTACCTGAATAGTGATGTTAGTTAAAAAAACAATAAAGAGTAGAATAAAAAAAAGCATTTTGAGTCGTATCAAACAACGTGGAACCATACTAATTTCAAATACATAGTTTTTAAGTTGAATACATAAAAAGGATATAGCAAAGGAATTTATTATTTAGATTGAAAACTTTAGAAAATTATCCCCCACAACCCATCTACTCTTTTTACTTCCTTTTACGTAGTAAAGGAAGTATTGTGATCGCGAAAAAAAAAATCACTCAAATTTGAGTCTAAATTTTGATTTTGCTCACCCCCGAATGAATGTTCAGCAGTTTTTTCGACCTGTCAGCACGTGCATATGTACCTACCAACATATAAGCAGCCGAAAAATCTTTTTCAACCACCCCCGAGTTAATTACGACGAGTTTTCTCGTGACGTCTGTATGTACGTGTGTGCGTATGTATGTATGTGGGTCGCATAACTCAAAAACTATATGCCGTAGAAGCTTCTAGCTTGGTATGTAGGCTCTGAGGATGATCTAGTTGTGCATCTCCCCTTGTGGTTGCATTTGAATGTTCCCAAGGGGGTGTTTTATCTCTTTTTTGGGCTAAATCAGTGTTAATTTCAATGCAGACTCAAGTGATATGAATTGGCGCGACCACAAGGCGATATGTCGCCAAGCGTTTGGTCGCCAAGGGTTTGACGCCAACTTGGCGACATATCGCCAAGTTGGCGACAAATTTGGCGAAAAAATTATTTTTTGAATGTGGGTTCAACTTGGCGCTATTGGCGATATTTTGCGAAAAATTCACTGAATGATATTAAAATCCCTAATAATTAGAAAATTAACCATTGTAAAATATTTTTTGCATTGTTTCGTGGCAGATGAGGGGAGTAAATATTTGAATTGTTACCTTGCTCACTCCAAGCACTTTTTTTAACCCTTAAGGCAACTACTAAGAAATTTACACGTAAAAGGAAGTAGTGTGGGGTCCATACCAGATTTTTTTAACTGGTACGGTTCGCGAGTGCTAGGCGCGGTTTTCATGGACAGACAGCAGTCATTGCTGTGGAGTCAATGTCGGAGTCGTGGAGCTGGATTGATTTTTGGGTTGATTAAATCGGAGTTGAATGTACTAAAATGTAAGGACTCAGTCATTATCGGTAATTTTCCTTCAACTCCATAGCCTTCTTATAATTTATTGACAAAAAACAAACAAACAACCGATTTAGTACTGTACGAAACAAGTAGAACTGGTCTAAAAGTTATCATTCAATTGCAACTTTAGAATGAAATTCTTTTAATACGGTGAAAATTAAAACTCGATAAAGTTAATTTATTCTCCTGAAATATCGTAACTGAATTGGTTGAACATGAGCTGAATTGACAGTACTTAACAATTTCTTATCTTCAAATGATAACTTTATCGGTGGCTAAAATTATATTTCATTTGTTGAAAAATATTTATCTCAAGCTATTTCAAGAATTGGTAAAAACATTTTAAAACCAAATTTACATCTTAGAAGTTTTCAGTTCCACACTTTTAATTATTACGCACTGCTTTATTAACTCAAAAGAGTAATAAAATACCTTTTAAACTAATTAGCAACGAATATAAACTACACGAAAATTACATTATATTTCTTGAGAATTTGTGCTATATTACTATAGCCTGAAACACTGTCGGTTTAGTAACACCAATTTTTATTTTAGTAAACAATATAATTTCCAGTGAATTCAATTAACATATTACTGGAGCAGTAAATTAAATTTTAAGACTAAAATAATGGACAGAATAATAATGGGAAATTCCTTAACCAATTCTTTCCAGAAACATTTTTCTCTAACAGGCCTAAGAATATGTGACATTTCGGATGAGGTATTACACTTTAGTGCACAAACAAACGAATTTCTTTCTATTTTCTACGATAATTTTTTTAACTTGAGAATTACTATTTCTCTTCTTAATGTTTCAGCTAGCGGCAAACTCATCTAGTAAAATGTATTTTGTCAAGATAATTTTCTTACTTGTTTTCGAAAGAGCAATTTAATTTTCTTAAGGTCTCTTTTAGAATATGAAACCTCTTTTGTGCTATGAAGTGAAGTGATTCATGCGTTGCATTTTGTCCCATTTTTAAAATTAATTCTGACATTAGCATTATTTAACTTCTGAAAAATTATCGTAGTATAGTCACTTCAAATTTTTCTTTCAAACAACACATATTTTGGAAACTAAGGGAAAATATTATAGCGATTTCTGAAATTCTCAAATTCTTCTTTAATTTTCCTTTTACCTTAGTTCCTAAATGATAATACTAAAAGATAATACGTGACATGGAGATTTTTAATATGGCTTTCTGTCAAAGATAAGATGTATCACTTATTTGAATGGATCTTCTGTTGAGAAATCTTACATTTTTAGTGCTCAATCTCAAATATGCAAATTTTGTAAGTCTTTTTTTTTTCTTGCTATAAAGCTACAAAACGAAAAAAAAGAAAAAAGTAATTCTGCTTCTTATTGCTGGATGCCCGCGGAAAACCGAAGTCTGGTTGTAATCAAGTTGCAGAAAGCTGGCAGCGGAAAAAAAAACACATATAAAGAAAAAAAAAGAAATAATGGGCTATTATGGGATTATTACTCGGCTATTGAGTGAACTCCCGGATAAACCAACAGGTACTCTTCAATGTATATGGTTTAATCGACTTCTTTTTTAATTGAAAAAGAAATTGTTCCCACTAGATAGAACAGTTCAGTTTCTTTGAGCCTTTAGTTAAGTTTTAAGCTTGCGCTAAAACGGGGTGGAGAGTACCAGTTTAAACATCGGTGTTTTATCACAGCGATTGAGTAACAATTATCGGACGAGAAAAATTGGATTTTAATTTTGCTTTGGTCAAAGTAACAGTAAGAGCAACAGTTATATATGTTTAATTACATTCTGCTCATATTTGCAGAAAAAGTAAATCACATAAACAAACAGTATAGTTCATTTTACTTTCGCGAGTTTTGCACAAAAATATTCAACATAATGTTCGAGCGTTCACAAAATGTTTCATAGACTCATACAAATAAATAATTTTGATTGTTATAGAAATTCAGGATTCTTCGTAAAATTTTATCATCGCTGTATGTTTGTAAGTATTGCTATATTGAGTAATGAGCAATTTCAAATAAAAAAGTTTTTACGTTGATTATAACTTATTCAAAGCTCAAACTCAAAACTTTTTTTTTTGTTACTCAAATTCCTGTCACAAGTAGTGTATCCTGTGAATTAGGGGTGCGACATCGAAGGCAAAACAATTTCGAAACATCGATGTTTCAAGACATCGATGTTTCGAAATTAAGACCTCGATGGTATTGATACATCGACCAAAAAACATCGATGTTCTCAAACATCGATGTTTCAAAACATCGATCTATTTTTATAAAAATTACTTGCACATTTAAATATACAGTAATACAGTAACTCCCCAATGCATTGCGCCTCTTTTTACCACTTAATTAGATTTATATTTTGTCTCCTGAAAAACATCAGTCGTATATCGATGTCAGTTATAGAAAACGTTTTTAGTGACATAGATACTGCAACTGTTGATTAAGTGTATAACTTTTCTTTATCGCCTATTTTTATGAAACTTTTTTTGTTGAAATGTAGAACACCGTTATCGAAAAAAATTTCTAAAGCAAAAGAAAAACAACGATGTTTAAAAATCGTTGACCGTAAATCATCGGTAGCAATTTCAAAAAAAAAAAAAAACTCTTTCAATACGATAGATATTGCAACTGTTAAAGATGAATCTTTTTTATTGCATACTTTTATTGCTTTTTGCTGAAGACATCGAAACAACATCGAGCAGACATCGAAAGAAAAAAACATCGAACTTCGAAACAGTGATCATTAAAACACATCGACCTTAAAACATCGATGGTAACTAACAAAAACGTCTTCTAACGAGATTGATAGTGTAACGGCTGATAAACGATATAACTTTTGGCCGCATATCTTGATGATTTTTTTTTGCTGAAATATAAAACATTCGCATAAAAAATTATAATGAAATAAATAAAATAAAAAAATGGCGAAAGCAAATTAGAAATGTTTTAGAAACATCGAGAGCAAAACATCGATAATAATCGTAGAAAATGTTTTCTAATGAGATTAATACTGAAACTTTTGATTAAGGATGAAAACTTCTTAATACGTCTGCATATTGTATGTTTTTATCAAGCTTTTTTTGCTGGATTACAAAACATCGACATCGAAAAAAACATCGAACCCAAAACATCAATGTTGGGAAAACATCGACCCTCAAACATCGATGGTAAAAACATCGATGTTTTAGCAAAAACATCGATGTTTCCAAAACATCGACATCGATGTCGCAGCCCTACTGTGAATGTTTATGAAACGAAATAGATAGAAACGACATGGCAAAAAAGAAAAAAGAAAGCAAGTTTTTTCAACATTAAGGAGTGACCCTCTGAATTTTTACTGTTTGTAATTCTCATGGAAGTTCATGACCGGCGACTTTTTTTCAAATTTTAAGTACGAGTGACACTGATGTGGGAATACTTTTTGTGCATACATTTTTTTTTGTCGTGTGCCAGCCAGGCTGGCAATTTGGGGTGCGCTGCTTCACTTTTCCAACTGTACCGTGTGCATACATTAATTAAATGAATACAAATCGACAATTTTTATACACTGCAAAAAATGAACGGTTGTTTTCGCAATATAATACTGGCAGCCGAGGTTCCAATTCAAAATTGTAAAATGCACAGTAATAAACTATAAAACTAGCAATTTTACAGTTTCTCACTGTAAAGTTGGAAATTTTTACAGTTTATTGCTGTAAAATTTAGCTTTATTATACTATAAAAACAACAGTATACTACTGGTAGCAGCGGTTCCAGCAAAAAACTGTAAAATGCACGGTAATAAATTTTAAAATTAGCAATTTCTAGTTCATTAGATTAAAATTAGCTGTATTATACTGCAAAAGCAATGTTCATTTTTTACAGTGAACATTTTTTGTGACCTTAAATTATTCTGGAAGGTCAAGTGCACAATTTATTTTATGCTCTTAGCTTCGGTTTTTGCTGAATAAAATGTAAAAGTCACCCCCCCCTCCCCCAACTCCCCAAGTTCATTGAAAAACAAAACAAAATAAAGTAGAAGAAAGGTATTACCACTATATTAAAATATGTGGAAGGAAATGCGAAAGAATTGTTCAACGGAATCAAGATTCGCCTCTGCAATCAAAAGTAAACAGTTCCTAGCACACGCGATTGCAGCATCTTCCTCAATCTTGCTTTTTTTCCCTTCCGCTTTCGACCCTGGCCTTGACTCTGGTTGCCCTCTGATACGGAAGAAAGGGCAAGAAACCCGGCGATAAAGAAAGTGCGACCGGCGTGCCGAGCGATGCCCACGGAAATGTGTCAACAATAGTCGATCAGTTGGTTACTCTCGTTATGTGTACTCTCCACTGAATGGATTCGGAAGGTGATGTTCCGTAACCAGGCATCCGTTGCGGCCCATTGTTGTTGCCGTGAAAAGTTTTGATTCTTGGTACGGTAGCGAGGGAGGATATTTCTAGCACTCACACTGCAAAAGTAAAGTTCAGTACCACAAGAAAATCCCTAGGGAACTGAGATGTAATATACTTTTCCAGAAACGATGCACAATGGCGCACCCACGGGGGGAGCTAAGACGCTTAGGTCACTTGATTGCCCCCAAACTCTTTGAAATGTGTTTTTTGAACTTGACTTTTGAAAAATTTGCCAAGACATAACCTCCAACCCCCTTTTTAATTTCACCGAAAACGACTGCAGTTTTTTCTTTAGGACTTCAAATTCGAAAATTTTCCGAAGGAGGGCCATTTAGCTCCTCTCAGAAAACAATTCTGGGTGCGCCACAGGCGATACAGCTCCTTCTTAAGCAGTGCGTTCCATTTTACTTTAAATATACCATATTTCATTCCTTTTCCCCTTGAAATTTCCTTTCATTTGACACCATGATTGATTTTTTTGAATTTAAGAAAAAAGAAGAAAAAAAAAAAAATGTCATGTCGTTTCGAGATGGCTGGCAAAAAAAAAAAAAAAAAACATCTATCCCAACCGTTCGGATGTATATTTTTAGTATGTTCATTAGGAGATTGTTACCTACCATTTCCAACAAGAATCCTTTCTGTTGCAATTTGTTCCACCCTTACTCTATTTCTACTGCATTAAGAAGATCAGTGAGCTGTTTTAGTGTAAGTTTCTAGCACTTACACTAAAAAAAGTCGAGTACTACCTGAAAATGTCTAGGAAATTGGGATGCAATAAACTTTTCCAGTAGCGTAACAGTTCCTTCTCTTCTTTTAGTAGTACTGAAGCTTTATTTACAGAGCAAGTTATTCGAAAAACTATGAAATTAAGACAAAAATCTGGTTTTTTGTTCGTTAATTGGCACTCAAATTTGTAACCTTTTATTCCACCGCTTTATATTCGTTGGTAGTTAGGAAATTCCTTTTTGTGACGAGGACAGCAGACCCTAAAAATATCCATCGTAATTAGAATAATAACTCTAAATCTGCTTGTGCTAAGAGCTTAAAGGTATTGCGTGTTTTATTAATTTACGTAATCAATGCATGCAGTATAAGTGCGCATCAGCGTTGCCCGTAGTAAAAGCAGAAGCGTGGTCGTCTGCTGCCACCTACCAGAGGAATTAAAATCTAGCACATCAAGCAACTTTATTGAATTAAAATATCTACTACGATGAGTATTCCCACTACAGTATTCCTCCCCCCTAGTAAAAATATATATACTTAAAATAATTCACCCTTTGCTGGATCCAACATATAAAATCATCTTTTTCTCTAAAAAGAACCCTTCTTATTGTTATTATATTTTATTTTAACGATCTTATTTACGTCGTATCACTTCTATAAAATATAGAAAAGATACTTTAATACAAAACAAAATTGATTTTTCAAATTTGGTGTGTAACAAAACATTTTGACAGTTTGTGCTTTTGAATGAATCGAACAATGAACGTAAATAAAGCTCAAACCCCTAACTAACTTCAGCAAATATAATAGTTACGACAAATCTATATTTAAGGAGCTTGTTATACCCTATTGTCTGGAAAACATTTTTATAATTGGTTTACCATGCGTATTTTTTCTCTTTCTATTCCTGAGCCCATGATTAATTGTTTTTGCCCCTTAGTGTCCTTGTAAATTCTCATAAGTTAACTTCTAAGCTTATTCTTATCCCAGTATCTCTTTGGTGGCTGGTACATTCATTCACGAATTTTCTGTTGTGTGTGGGGTGTTGAGGAGACTCAGTATAGCATTAAAATAGCTTTTTGCTGCTGATGTTTGGGGATTTAAATATTATTTTCAATACCAGTTTGGCGGGAAGAATGTTTAGAAATTTTTCATATATTTGCACTTTATTAATGTTGATAATTCATTTTAATGACAATTTAGTGTTTTGTCTTTTTCTCGTCTCCCTTTTGTTACTAGTGTTTCAGATTTTAATCAAAATAATTTTAATTCCTCCTTTCGCCTCATTTTGTAAAATTTTAAACTTGAGATATATTTATTAAATGTTTTTAATATTTTAGAAGTGTTATGTTCGTTATTCTTGGTGTAATTTTAGTTTGACATGCTATCTTTTTTTTAACCCAGCAACACCATCGTTTGGCGCAGTATAGCCTATTAAGGTTATTGTTTCAAAAATCCAATGCAGCCAACCAGCCATTTTAATGACAATTTTGCACAATGAGGTTTTCATTATTTTTATTAAACAGGAATTTTTCACAAAAGCGATTAAGATAATAAATTATGATAAATAATAGCATATCGAAACATCCCAATTAGTCTCTCATTTTATCACTTAACATAAGATTTCAATAAAAAGCAAAGAATAAGATTAAATTAGATATGATTCTAATTCAAAAGTTCCCGAATTTGACTAATTCATTTGCTAAATTTTATTCTGTTAAAAATTTTTCCCGACGAAAAGAGATTGGTATAATTAGAAGGGAAAATTAATCCTCTTATTACTTTTTCAGAAGATAGAAATCTGTTCGCTGTAAAGAGCGTTAAATCTTTAAAACAAAATTTCCGTAGCTCCCAAATAGCTTAGAAGAGTATAGAAAATAAATGATTCTAGAGATTGAGCGGAAAACTGCGATGCTTAAATTACTTACAAAATTTTTCTGAAGTTTAGATTCGAAACACAGACAGAGCCTCTGGAATCTTATTTCCTAATGGAACTTATTTCGGAAGGAAGGGAATGTTTTTCGGTTTAAAAAAGACTTGCGGGCGATCCTTGGAATGAAATTGCGAAATGCAAATTTAATTATGATCTAACGATGTTTGCAGAACTTCTTTTTGATGAATATCTCACTTTTGGCGTGAAATTCAACAAATCATTTTCTGCTTTACTTAGGTAAACGTGAGCTACGCAGTTATCTATGAAATTTAACAGGCAATCGAAAATATTGTAAGTAAAATTGATGAGTGAATTTAATGAAGAGTGAGTTAAAATTTTGAATAAAGATATCATGGTAGAGATTTCACTTCTATTTTTCAACGAATAAACTGTTTGTAATTAAATTTAGTACATAAGCAAGATTTTGAAAATCATTTTCAGTTTTTCTGAAGTGATTCCACTCTAAATGCAAGAAAACTTAATTGTTACATTTGTAACCACTCAAAAAATCATAAAGATATTTTGGGTAAATGTACTTCTATGGAAGGTCACTGTGACCTCCAAAAATTTTCTTATTTGGTAAATTTTGGGGACAATATTGTAACATTGAAATTTTGTTTTTCAATGTTATAATTTTTTAAATTGTTTGTTAATTATGCCTAATGTTCCTTCCCTATCAGGGACGTTATTTCAAGTTTTTCCGGGGGGGGGAGGGGGGGGGGCAAAGGGTTCAAATTTCAAATACAACGCTAATTCATCGGAAAACATCAAAAACCACGCCCACTTTTATGTGAATACATTAATTTCTCAAAGCCACGGGGGGTAACCCCCCTGACCCCCCTAAATGACGGGCCTGTTCTCTATCGATGAGCTTGTATGATATGTGTGTCTGTCTACTCGTATTTGATCATTCGCTAAAATTAAGATTTCATTCGGCAATTTAAGTACAGTCGAGCCCGCTTATTAGAATATCGGTTAAAAGAATATCTCGCTTAATATAATACATTTTCAATGTACCAAACCGTCGTAATGCATTATTTTTATCCCGGATAATGGAATATCCCGCTTATTAGAATAGTTTTTCGTGGAAAAATGGCTATTCCATTAAGCTGGCTCGACTGTATTTTTCCTCGCCAAAAAATTTTTGCTCATTTGTGCATTGTAACGTTGTTTATTTTCTGTACATAGTTTGTATTGTTTAAATAAAGTTTTAAAATTCAAAAAGAAAGTTAAGATTTCTACAAAATTATTTTTTGTATTCCCTGATTATTTGTGGCATATTAGGTGCCATATAAAAATTCTCTTACCTGTTGCCACGAGATATGACACGTAGGATTTTCATCTATAATTACACTTGCCGCGGAATAAAATGCATCTTTAATGGCTTTTTCCAAAAGGATAGAGTGTCTCGTAAAATTATGAATTCTAGATTACTGTGCTACATTAAGAGAAAAAAAACAGACGAAAACTTAAACTGTTCCCTAGCAAAGAAGTTTAAAATAACAGCATTTGGTTCAGACTATAGGGTTATTTTTTTACAGTCGCAATAAGGTTTACGGTCAACTCAAGCACACATTTCTGAACAAGAAACTCGTATTTTTTGACGTTGACTGAAGCACAACAATATTTTTGAGAAGTATGAGCTGAAAAAAGCTTTTAAATTGAAAAATTGAGCGTAGGAATTATTCAAACCTCCAATTCTGTTTGCAAAATCATAAACATAGCTTTTAGTTTATACGACATTCATAATTATGGCGTAATACTAGATGTGCTACATTTAGAACCATTATTTGCATGGCATAGTTGATAAATTAGGAGAAAAAAGTATGAAAGAATTTTACTTATTTCATTTTAAAAAGAATATGAATACAGAACAATATTATTAAACAGTTTATGTGTCACTAAATTCTTTTCATATAATTTCTCATTTTTTTCCGGTTCTTCCCGAAACTGCATATTTAGAGGCAATAATGAACTAACTGGTTCCGTAAGCAAAGGAAATTGTCTCGGGATAGTAGGTTAATTGAAGAAATATATTCTTTCCAACTACACGTCAGGAAATATTCACTAATGAAGGTCATCATTATATTTTCTATTTGTCTTCACCACACTCATCAGTAAAGATTTTATTCAAATAATAGGAAACCAGATATTGAAATTGGAAGAAACAAAAGCTAAATATGGAGGATATTAATTTAAAATTTTTATATACGGGATATACTGGGGTGGGCAAAAGAACACTGGATCGCTTGGCAAAACAAAAAGTTCAAAAGTAAGCAAGTATTGTTTTTCATATATGACAACCTTGGAGTCAATTACGAGAAATTTTTAATCGATTATCATTACGATTCAGAAGTAATCACGATTATGACAATGATTACAGTTGGTAAATACGCAATGTATTACTATTGTTACATGGTGACTACGACTTTGATTGCAATTAGAGAGAGAAAAAAAAGAAAAAACATAACCATGGATATAATACGTAGGCTTGGAGTCTTTTACAGTGAAACGTAAAAGCTACCTATTATAAGGTGAAAAAAGTGAGAAGTAGTTTGTTGAAGCGCTTTTACTTTTAATAGCACATCAAAGAATGCTAAAAATACATTTCAGGTTTATCTCAGATTTTTTTGACTTTTCTAACACTTACATCGAAAGTTTGCCAATCTGTAACACATCCTTTGTATATACAAATTGCCGTAGTAAAAATTTACGACATTTAAATCAAAGTGTTGTTCAACAATGGCCATGATCGGCAATGAATTTTTAATTGAAAGCTTACTAACATTTTTGCATGGAATTAGTTAAAAGCAATTATAATTCACGTTTTATTTACTTGGGAACTTTGAAACAAATTTCATATGATGCCGAAAAATTAGGGGGTTAGTACAGACATTTGCAGAAGCATTTTTTCATCCTCATATTAAAGGATTTGTGCAAAAATGTTGATTAAAAATGGAATAAACTTATGATTAATAGTCAATTTATTAATTTGATTATAGAGTATTGTATTGTAATCGGGTCTGAGGTTACATAAGATATTTTGAAGGAGTTTGATCACAGGAAGTGGATGAAAATTGAGTTGAAAAGTTCCACTCGAACAGGTAAAACAACCAAACAAAGCTAATAAAAACATAGCAATAAAATAATTTAAGGTGAAGGGGAAAACAGAGACTTGAGACGTTCTACATGCGAGAAGGGAGACGCAATTCTAAACTCTAAGCAAATGTTTAAGCATCATTTACAAATTTTACTCAGAATTTGAGCATATAATTTGAGCATGCCAGCATAAAATATGCACTTGAGTCATAATAGTGGCATATTTTCCCTCTCTTTCGCAATTGATGAAATTTTTCTTCTCCACTAAAGTACGCTTTGAATAATCGTCTGATATATTTGAACTAGAGACGGTTAATTTGTGTGCATTTTTATAGATATTCATTAACTTGAAGACGCTTGCCTATCTCATATTTCAGAAGTACAATTTAAACAAGTGTTGTGGGGAATTTGTAAAAAACTTAATCCATATAATGAAAACGCTCCGAGTTTGATCACAATCAGTTCAAAAATTTTAATAATCGTAATCAAATGGAAACTCAGCATAAAATTAAAATTATTTTAAATACAGATATAAATTGCAGAGACTTGGAAAAAGCAAATAAAATGCATTGTAAATCAAAAGGAAAAAGAGTTAATGTGACCCTTACAGTGCAAAAAAAAAAAAAAAAAAAAAAAAAAAAAAAAAGCTGTTTTTTTTTTTTTTTTTACCGTATAATACAGGCAGCAGAGATTAAAGATTCAAAGTCTAAAGTTAAAGTTCTAAAGTTCAGCAAAAGCACAGTAACCCAAGTAGCACACTTCGTTTTTTAAAGGTTGTAAAATGGTTATTAACGTTGTGACAACCGCTTAAAAACGTTTATAAAACGTTTAAAGGTTATTTGTGCTACCTGGGAATGAACTGTAAAACTAGCTATTTTACGGTTTATTACACACAGTAAAATTACTGCAAAATTAGTTGTATTATACTGTAAAAAGTACATCTATTTTTTTTAGTATAAGAGTGAAAAATAAAAACACACATTTCGTGCTGTTTGGAATTTGTTTTGATATGTATTTCTACGATGGAAACTAATTCAATTGCAATTGTACGCAAACATTGAATTTATATCACAGTTTGATTACAATAAAATTGACGTAAAAATATATTGATTAATAAAAATTAAATTAAAATATTTCTGAAGAATGAAGGATGAATAACTTTAAGGGTGAACCAAAAAGATAATGAATATAAATCGATTTATTATCCAATTGAAAGTAACATTCTATCACAAAGACAGCAAATAAACACTCTTATAATACAGAATGCTCCATCTTCAGCGATATTGCATTGGGTGTCTTTTGTACAGCATTGTAAAACCAGTTTATACGTTATATATTTATTGATTTACCTATTCAGAATCGAAAGTTTGTATTGTTGAAAATGCTTTCGTAATTCTGCTCGATAATTGTTTTATTCTATGTTTGTGCACTAAAATATTGGGAAAAGTGCTTGCAATTAAAATCTTCATTAAAAGTTATTGAAGTTGTACTTTTTTGAAACACCTGAAGCAGCTTAGACGAACAAATTTCATATCGTTTTCAGACAAACCATTAGTTTTCTTTGTACATACAAGGAACTTTTTTCAGAAAATTGTTTAAATTATCTGAAAGATACATGGATGGACCCTCTCAATTTATAAATCAAGTTGAACTGACAAATGGATTCTTGTAACTTTGAAGCAGATAATACTTGACCATTATCATTGAAATATTTAAATGTAATTTTTTACGCGGTTGGGCTTTTTTTTAAAAACGATAAAAGACGTACTTCTACAAAAAATTCATTAATACTTCATTAAGTCCTTCATTTTCGCTTGTTACAAAAAATATCGATTAACATCCGAGAAAGAAGAAGATGATGTCGCTCCACCCCTCCCCCCAACTTCAACAATATGTTGGAGTTTCACATTGCCGCTTATATTTAGTTTTTTTTCAGAGAAAATTGATTTCAGTTTTTTCTTAAGGAAAACCGATTCCTTGTTTAAAGTAGCTCTTAAAAGAAAATATTTTGTAAGTCGTTTTTGAATAAAAGTTTTATTTCTTTAAAAGTCGCAGGATTAATTAAAATTTTTATTAATTAAAAAATAGAACATTATCTTCAAAGGATCATTAATAACTTCTTTAAAAAATGCTTCTATTTCATAAGAACTAATTTCATGAGAAGTTGTGGTCATGTTCTACTTTTGTTGAATGGTGAATTGACAGAATTTAAAAAAAAATCATCTCGGAACATCATTTGGTTTTTATTATTTATGTATTTATATGTTTGAAGTAGTAAAAAATTGAAAAGCTTACTTTTTTATTTACAGATTAGGAAAAAAAAAAAAAAACACGCACAAACAAACCAAAGTGCTGTTTTACTAGTTATTGAAGCGCACCATGTTGGTTTGAATTACTCGTACATTGCACTTTATTGCTCTTTTTTTATTTTAAAACTAGTTTTTAACCAATTTTCTTGTTTTGTGGTTTTAATTGGAATTTTTTATCGTTTTTAAAAGATGCTTTTGCGTGCTTTACTTCATTTTTTTATTACTTTAACTTGCACTAATACATGATAAAAAAATTATTTTGCTCATTCTTCAAATTAAAAGTCACCGAGAAGACATTGATAGGGGAAAATGCTGATGGTCTAAATTTTACGGAGCTTGAGATTCTGTCTAAACCAGTGGTTGGAAAAACTACATTTATTTTGTAGCGAACTACAACTACAACTACTTTGTTGTAAATGTAGTTAACTACAACTACAACTACTTTGTTGTAAATGTAGTTAACTACAACTACAACTACTTTTTTTAATGTAGCGACTACGAACTACTTTTGAATAGTAGTCGCTACTTCGCTACTTTAAAAAAATAAATAAATAAAAAGCATACACCGTTTGAGGATTGACCAAAAAAATTCGAAAAGTGGTTTACATTAATAAATTAACTCATTTGAATATGGAATAGAGCTAGGAATTGTCTTTGAATTTATTGGTTACTGTTCCTTTTTGTTCCTTTTTCTTTTTTTTGCTAAAATTTGTCCTTTTTAGATTTTTTTACAATTTTTACGAATATTCGCCTCAAGAAAGGATTCAAAAGTTGAAGATTGAAAGAATTTAATCTTCAATTTTTTTTTTAAATTTCTTGCCAGGGAATATTTAGGAACATTGAAATTATTTGAAGGAATATAAAAATTATGATGCCAAATAAACCAAAGACATCAAACAGATAAAATGTATTTCGTCAAAATAGTGAATCTAAGATCAGCTCATATCTTTATGTCTCTTATTTCTCATTGCGTTCGCTGCTGTACTCGTGCAAGATTTGCACCAGTCACAGTCAATTAAACCTTGTTTTTTTACTTCGTTTTCTTTAAAAAAAAAAAGAAAAATTTTCATTTATTTATTTATTTTTTTAATTTAAAAGTTGTTTCCAGAAATCGCTACAAACTACTATTTTTTTGTATCGCGCTACTCACTACTCTACTTTTTTTAAAAAGTAGTGCGCTACACTACAAATTACTAAAAAATGTAGTTACTACAGTAGTTTCGCTACTTGTAGCGCGCTACTTCCGACCACTGGTCTAAACAAATTAAAAATAATAAAAATAAGTTGCTTTCGCAATGTAAGTTTTAAGCAATGTTCAACTTCTGTTAGAACATGTCCTCGCTATTCCGAGTTCCTCATTTTTATGAATCAACAGCAACTTTCCTATTTGCCTAATACGAAACGAAATAATTAGTTAACTCAATAATTACAAAATTCAAAATTACCGCAACGTTTTAATTATCTTAAGATGTTACAGTACTCCAATGGATATTTTTCTCAACTTCGCACATCTCAAGCTTCATTTGCTATACCAATTCCAGTAATGCTTCTCATTTCTTCGGGAAAAGAGTCGCAGTCACGAATTCTCCTCACTGCAACTGCGACTGTTTAAGAAATGCCAGAGAGCCGGTCTCGGTCATAAGTTTTACGGCCGGCAATAGGTCACCCGGCTTCAAAGCTCTTCTTTTTCAGATAAGCCTAAATATATGGCATTAGTTACTCAGCGCAAGTTCTTTTTATCTCAGGAAGAAAAAACAGTTTTGAGTGATATCTTTAACCGTAGCTGGATCAACTTCCTTTTTTTTTTTTCTTGTTATTAAGTTTGGTAAAAAACAAAAAACAGACACATCATGGAAATATTTTTTTAGAGTACACTCTTTATAGCTTTGTTTCCCCTCCAACCCTTACTTTTTAGCTTTAGACGAAAAAAATTAATTGTATTATGTGAGATTACATAACAACTATATTATTTATAACTAGCGCACACTAATTGTTCCATAAAATTATCAGTATGCTGTTCGTTTATACAAATGCATTAAATATTTGTGGGTTTAAACGTTATTGCATCCAATATTTGATTTAAAGAAAATAATTACGTAAGCTGTAACATAATAGTCATGTGTAATACACCATATTAATTTTAAATGCATTAGAGATATCTAGTTTAGTAAAACAGTGATTTTTATTTTCTACATTTTGAAGCTATTTCTCATAATGAAGACATCCGTCATGAAAATTAATTTAAGTGAAAGGAATGGATGTGAAGGATAATAGAGAATAGATGACGTATAATTATTATATCATTGTAAAATTTTTCCGTTTTAACTTGAAAGAATGAACACATTCATTGAACTATAATTTGAATTTTTATTCTCTCATTCGGTAAAAAGAGAGGGATGAAACTTGACAAGAAAGAAAATTTATTATGACTAGGTGTAATTTCCACATTAGCTTTCAAAACTCAGACATATTAACAAAGTCACATTTTCTTCTTTTACAATGAACGATTATATGTACGAGTTCCCCCTTTCCTAAAGGAAGTGTCCTTTCCTTTTCTACACAATGAATACTATTTATCTTCCCCGCTGCTGACTCCTGCTTTAATTCTTACATATAACTTTACTTGCTATAGAAGCTCGGTTTCTCAAAGCGCATTGAATAGCAACATCAGTAGCATTCCGATCTTTGCGTATAGTAAATGCTTCTGAATCATTATCGGCTGGATTTCTACGCTCAACTAGTACAATGCGGTTTTTCAAGTTCAACTTTTAGTAATTAGGGAAGCAAGCAAATTATCCCCGCTTCTCCTCACCACACAGTGCAGACCCAGTCGAATAGCCAATCGGCCCCTCTAGCATTGTGGAATCCTCTCCAGCGGAACCTCCAGACAAGTGATCTACAAAAGTCTCTTCCTCCTCTTCCTGAAATTCCCCATCATTGGATCATAAGACCATTCGGGCAAGGGGTGAAGAGATAAATTTCTCTTTGGTAAGAACTGCAGCCAACTATCCTCAACACTCCTTATTTTTCTCTCTTCGAGCTCCAAATTCAATATTTCTTCTCTTAAAAAAAGCCCAATTTGTTCAATATTGACATTTCCAGCTGGAATAAAACAGAAACTAGTTGCAGAGTGCTCACTTTAATTCAAGCTTCGACCTCATTCCTTCATTTCTTAAACGAAAGTTTGATTTTTTTTAAACTTCTAGTCAGACTCTTCCTTGCAGCACAACATGCCACGGTTAAGTTGGAGTGAAGTCACGGCATACACATTAGGGTGTCCCGAAAAAATCGAATTTCTATAAAGCACTTAGCCTTAGTGCGGAAAATTTGTGACTCCCCAACACAAATTACTGGGTAAAATTTCTTGACTCTGAGTTAATGCCTTCTGCTCTGGCAAGAGGCTTGAAATTAAGAGATTTTTGGAAAAAAATCGAAAAAAGAGAAAATTTACAAAATATTTTAAAATCCACAGAATGTTACGCCTTAGTGCTGAAAATGTATGACTTCCAAACACTAATTACTGAGAAAAATTTCCTGACTCTGAGTTAATATCTTCTGCTCTGGCAAGAGGCTTGGATTTTAGAGATTTTTAGGGAAAAAAATCAAAGAAAGAGAAAACTTACAAAATATTTTAAATTTCACCGAATGTCCAGAAATAAGGCAAAAAATTTGTGACTTCTTAACGCTAATACCAGAGCAAAATTTCGGGATTCTAAGTTAATGTCTTCCGCTATGGCAAAAGACTTGAATTTCAGGTAAAAGAACCCAACAGATTAGTATCTGAGCAAAATTTCGTGACTCTGAAATAATGTCTTCCGCTATAGCAAAATACTTAAATTTTAGTCAAAAGAGCCTTAAATATGTTAATAAAAGAGCCCAAAAGAATGGTCTCAATTTATAATCTAATTAGATGTAGAAATGAGGTCGATTAGAAATTAAAGTATTTTTGCAGTTAGAAAATTTCAAGACAAGTATTCAAAAAATTAGAACTGCATTTTTCATAGAAATTTCTATGCATTAAAGAAAAAATTACAAAATGGATTTAAATATCCTCAATTATGGATTTTAAAAACTTCATAATGTACAGTTCACGCTTTAGAATTTACAGTTAGAGAGACATCATGTATAGCTGTAATTTGTAATTATTTTTTTGCTGAAACGCAGGCATATTGTTGCGTGATTTTAAAACAGCCAAAATAAACTCGTCTCTTTTCGCTTGGCCACATACTTGATTTGATGCCTTCGAAGCTAACTTCAAGATGCGTTCAACGGCTTGTGTGTGGAAAGGGAATTGAATAAAATTCCGTTTTTCGCATGGAACTCCAACAACCAACATATTTCGAAGATCGTCTGAAGCAACATTGCGGATAACTGGTGGAGGCGTTATTTTGCAATTGTTCCAGTCTACCACACCAACATAATCTGCAGCTTCAAAGTTAAGCTTCGGGATGTGGAATACGCGCACACAGTCTTTTATCAATACATCCACCTTCTCTAGCCTTTAAGATTCTATGAATACCGAGCTCTCTGATAGTCACATTTTAATACGTTATCATACTTAACAGAATGTTTTCTGGACAAGCAAAGAGTGCATTCCGAGCAATGACAGGATCGATTACGTAAAGATACATTTTTGGAAAGTATCTTGATGCATGACTTTGTTTGATTCTCCGATTGAACTGAAGTTGAAGTAGATGAGCCAAAAGAGTAGCGAATAGAGTCCTGCGACCTTCTCTTGGCTCTCTTTTGAAGTTTCTTTGTTTCTTCAATATCCACTGCACCGATGGACATTACCCTAGTAGTATTTTGATCACAGAGAAAGGCATTTCTTTCAACGGAACTCTTTTCTTTTTAGGACATGCACATGAATACAAATCATGGCACTTACAAGCAGCGATATCAAAGAGTTTCACTGCAACTTCCTTAAATTTCATGTGTCAATCTCTTGTTTTCTCGTTGTGTTTGACTCTTTTAAGTACAGCCTTCATGGCCACATATCTTTTGAGAAAAGTAAGTATCATTGCAACAACACGTTCTGAAATTACCGCAATGCACGAGTCCTTATACAAGTTTACTATCCTTTTTGTGAAACGATCAGCAATAATGGAGAAGCTATAGGCTTCTTATTACTAGTAATTTCTGAAGAAAATATTCGTCTCTCTTGCATACAACATTTTATAACATCTCCATAGGTTGGAAGCATGCAGTCAAAGTCTTTAGCATACCCAAAAAATTGCCCATTTAGAAATATCTCTTGAAAAAAAATTGAGCGTTTCGCTTTACGAAAAACACTTCGAAACAATATTTAAAACACTTGACTTCGTTATAGACTTAACCATATAAACAAAGAAGAGGAGCCCATTTTCAGTTCAAGAGGTAGTCTGATGTTGTCATTCAGGTGATAAATATTCGAAATATTGGAGCGTATTAGATATGTAGCAGCTTTGTTATGTGTAACTCGCATTTAAGAATTTTTTAACGAAATTCTCTAATTTCAGGCCTTTTTTCAGAGCATAAGTAATTTGCTCACATACTTAAATTTTTAAATATTAGTTTGTGATAGGAAGTCACAAATTTTTTGCACAAATTCTTAACATTCGGTGAAATGTATAATATTTTGTAAGTTTTCTCTTTTTTTTTATTTTTTTTCTAAAAATCTCTAAAATCCGAGCCTCTTGCCAGATCAGAAGGTATCAACTCAGAGTCACGAAAATGTTCTCAGTAATTACTGTTTGGAAGTCTCAAATTTTCAGCACTAAGGCGTAACATTCTGTGGATTTTAAAATAGTTTGTAAATTTTCTCTTTTTTCGATTTTTTTCCAAAAATCTCTAAACTTCAAGCCTCTTGCCAGAGCAGAAGGCATTATCTCAGAGTCAAGAAATTTTACCCGGTAATTAGTGTTGGGGAGTCACAAATTTTCCGCACTAAGGCTAAGTGCTTTGTACAAATTCGATTTTTTCGGGACACCCTAATACACATATCTGCAGCGAATGTATCTGAACAGTGACAAATTTGTCCGGGCATGGCGTGCATTTATATTATGTAGCTATGTTGACGTATAAGGTTCTTTGTGACTTCACTGCAATGTTGCTGTAACAATTCATTTGTGACCTTGTGATTCACTTGTGACATTTCAATAAATCATTGCAGCGTCTCTTTGTGATGATGCCGCAAGATAACATTTGTAAGTTTCTGTCACCTGTTGATGACTTTTTAGTAACTATTTGTGATCGTCATGGGACGGAGATCCTCATTTGACCGTCACTACAGTTTCACCAGATGGGTCATATTTTAATCACTTATGCTTTTACAGCCTGTTCTCCACGTAAATGCATCGTTTTCTCTTTCTGAGTCTGGACTGCAATATGCTGGGAAATATACCCTCAATTTTATTTCCTTTATCTCACAGCTGTATAATTTCTGAATTCTACCAGGAATTTTTTTTTAATCAAACATCGAAAACCTCAAAATTGCTATAGCTCAGTGAGCTTGGTTTGTGTTTTGGTATACTTGCTTGTTTCCTCTTTCGAGATGGTTGCATCGTCAAGAGCGTGAAATGTCACTTTTATTTTTGCAACTCGGAATTTATTTAAAAGCTGATCATAAAGCTGAAAAAGTTATTAAAACTTATTACTTTTTTGTGCTTTATTTCATTATTATATTTTAATTCTTTTGATAAAAACTTTAATAATTTTGCCCCTTATTTTTCATCGTACTGTTTAATGTTTAATATATCCGCAATTTGGTTAATGATAATTTCAGGTGAAAGTTTCACATGCCCAGCGCTGACTTCAGCGCTGGTTAATCAATCAGTACGGCATCATTTACTCCGCATACTGCCAACGTAATCTGCTGCAATAAGAATGCTGTTGTTTATAATAAGTCCAATTAACCGTTAGTACAATCTAATTTTTAGGGACATTCAAAATGTTGTTCTTGCCAAGGATGGACTTACGCAATATGTCTAAAACCTTTCATATATTATCTTGGTCCTCCCAGGTTTTCAAGAACAAATTTCATTTTGTATAATTATTCATATTTTTATTGATGAGAGGGGAAAAAACTCAGTTTGGCAAACTAATTTCCATTATCTTGAGTTTTTTTCTTAGGTTTAAATTTCGGTGTTTTGAAACAACGTGGTATCTTGTGTCTAATATTCTCGAAGCTATTTTTGATCTGCTAAATTTCCAAGTAAATAGTGTTGAAAAAGAAAAAAAAGTATTTTACCATTTTTTGAAAATCAAACATGTATCCGTTTTCATTGTTTGTTTAAAGTATAAAGGGCAAGCTGGGAGAACACAGGAGTATATTCAATGTGGAAAATGAACTATAAAAAAGTTTCTTCACACTTAGAAAGAACATTAAAATAACATAAAAAGACGAATACGTTTCTTTTTCTAAACTCAGTAATCACATGAAAATACATCCTTAAAAATGCTTGCGCGCCTTAGCCATAAACATGTTTATATTAGGAACTAACAGCACCTTAAGGGACAAGCAAGGAGCTGCGAAGTAATTGCACAGTAATAATCTTTCATTTAATTATCTTCCGCTCTAGAGAAATATTTTCTAAAACAATCTCATCAAGGGTACTAATGAGATTTTGTCACCGTAGTTCCTCTCGTAATTGTTGTTTTTCTTTTTTGCTTCTTTCATTACGGTTTTTAAAAGTATTCTGCTTATGCAGCGAAGTAATGATGGTTGTAATAATTATACATCGAAAGATTATGCTCCACGCATGCAATTGAAATACTGCAGTTTTCCCTATTATGATTTAATGTTCATTAAGACGAAATATTACTCCATAACTGATTCAGTTGGGGCTTATGTCTCTTTCATAAGGCACATAGCCTATTGGTTTCTTTGATTTGTTCTGTCCAATATATCTTGGCACTTTTCCGTTGTAGGTACGTCATTGATTTCTCAAAAATGAATAAAAAGCTTAAAGAATATGGTTTTAAATTCGAGAAAAAGAATAATAATTTCAATTTTGACAGCTTAAATTCTGTTTTTTCGCAATCACGATTTGCATTAGGACCTTAATCGTTGGGTTTCATGTTTCTACAAACGGTTTTTCTAGTCATGATAATCACAAATATAACTAGAAACTGCGTATTTTATTTATTTTTTATGAAGTGAGATTAAAAAGCAATCGTGATTGCTTAAAAAATCAGTCATTACGATTTTTTTACTTACATAACATGAAATTAGTTAATAATAATGTTAATAAGAACTATACTAATAATAGCAAAAGAGCAGTAAGAATATTGCGAACAGTGAGAAAACCATTAAAATAAGCACTTATTATCTTAAAGATGCTGTTTTATAGATAACTGGTTATTTCAAGACATTGTCAAAACATAAAAATTCTAGCAAATAACTTCAGTTTTTTGGAAAGGGATGTCCGAATGAGTAGAAAGTCAACTAAACCTAAGCACAAATAAATTCTTTTTTTTCTTTTGTTTGCGTTAAGCGCCAGAACATTGAGAATGTTCTGATGAATTTAGGCTAATAAAAGTGGCATACATATCGATAGTAGGATATTTACTTGTTTACAAAAAAAAAAAAAAAAGAAAGAAAAAGAAAAAACAAAGAAAGAAAGGAAAACTCCCCAAAAGAAGAAAGATATATTGCAAAGCTTGTGCTCTTCATAATTACTGTACCTCAGAACCAAACTAACGTAAATCCATCTCCGTCACTTTTCAGTAGAGGGCAAAAATGATTGTCGGATACATGCAAAGGATGGGACTCGCGCTCTTATAACACTGCTAAATAGTTGTGAAGGAACTTCTTTTCTGGAATAATGTTCTTGTGGGTCGATGCGGAATAAGATTCTACATGCAATGCAGCAAAAAAGTGAAAATCGCTATTTTTTGACTTACGTCGTTCTGTTTCTAAAGTTCAGTATGTTTAGAATTATATTGTAACGCACAGAAATTTTTATCGCAAATGAACTCTTGACATTCCTTTCAAAGTTAAAAAAATATTTTATAGAGTAGATGACTATATTCTAAATTAAAAAAAAATAGACATCATTCTCAATTTTTTTTTTCTTTTCATCTTCATTGAATACAGCTGTACTTTTCCTTTCTAATACCACGCACTATTTATAGGCGTTTCTTATTATCAGAAAACACGTTTATATAATTCACAAATAAAGATTTCTCAAAAATTTGTTATAAAAAATCTATAGAAGAAGAGAAACGTAAACTTTTGTTTTTAACTAACTACTAATCCAAATCAAAAGAATCTCAAAGAGTGTTCTGGGGGAAAAACCACTTAAGACAAATATTGTCTTCGCACTAACTTTTCTCGAGATCAAACACCTAGAAGTACTCATTAGTGACTATTTCTAAAAGAGGGAGAGGAGGGGGATTTTTCTTAGAAGAAAATTAAGACAATAAGCTTTATTTTCGGCTCATAAAATTTAAAATCTTGATCACGATTGAAAGTAAAAAGGTAAGAGCCTAAGGAAAGAGCGGAAATAAAGAATTTTCATGGAAACCTAACAGGGCAAGGGAGAGTAATTTATATTTTTTTCTTTTAGTTAGGTACTTTTAATATGGTTTGAACTAGTTAGAATTTACCATAGTTGAACTCCTCAAACTAACTTGAAATAGTTCATAAGTTGAGGTAAGAGTAGAATTTTAAAACAGAAGGCATAAACATTTAAACTCCTCTCCAAGAAAAAAATTACTCTGTTCATCTACAACGCTTTTATCACATTTTTATTTTAATAATCTACTGATATTACTGTCTGGAATCGTAAATTTCCATAAACCAATTCAGTATTTTAAAATAAATAAAAGCTAAGAAATTACACAGCATAGTAATATTTTAAATAGTTTAAGTACATCCAATTCCTTCAATAGCAATTTTCATCTTTCTTTTTAGACAGAGGCGAAAATATCTATAGTAGAACCTGCCGGTTCACAAGCTGCAAAAAATGAGCTGTTGTTTTTACAGTATAATACTGGCAGCGGAGGTTTCGATTTAAAATTGTAAAATTCAGTAATAAACTGTAAAACCAGCAATTTTATATTTTCTTACTGTAAAGTTAGCAATTTTATAGTTTATTACTGCAAAATTAGCAATTTTAGTTTAGTACTATAAAAGTAGCAATTTCACAGCTTATGACTGTAATGTTAGCAATTTTACAGTTTAGTAATATAAAAGTAGCAATTTTAGTTTTTTTACTGTAAAACTAGCAGTATTATGGAGTAAAAACAACATTCATTTTTCACAGTGCACGAATACAAACTGTATTTTAAATATATATATATGTCTGTGGCTTGGTTCTAAAAGGGCCAATGTCAATTTTTTTACATTCTGTGTTATTTACATCAAAAGTTTCCAATTTAGTAAAACTCTAATTCTACAAAGGCCAATATCTATATAATATATAATAATATATATATTATATATTATATAAATTATTATATATATTATATATTTATAGATATAATGTATAATTTATATAATATATAAAAAATTTCTTATGATAAAATAATGTATCTTTACACTAACAATAAACAAATATCAAAACATAATAATGGGAATCTTAATATAAGAAAGTTATAGCATTCTAAAAAATCTCAAATATCTTTCATCGCCTTTTTCTCGAAACTAACATTTTTGACTTAGGCCCTTTTAGAACCAAGCCACAGATATTTAAGTGATCATGGGGGGTTAAACTCATATTTTGAATATATAGGGAGCTTACCTCTAAAGAAATATTCAAAAAGGGACCAATCTTTCAGACAGAAAAAAAGAAACTATTTTATTATTTTGGCAGTTGTGTTGTTACGCCAGGTTAAAAAAAAAGTGTACAATGTCGTGCTTTTTTCCACAATTTTAACTAAACTCGTTACAATCGATTACTTCAATTGTCTGACGAGAGTTTCCAGCTCGGACTATTTTCCAAAAAAGAGCTGATCATTGCGTTGGGAATCCCAATATTCCACCATTCACTTTATCCCAAAGAGCATGATCTCTTATTATCTTGATTAGTTTTGTCCATTCTTAATAAAAAGTTTTATTTATTTATTTTTATAAACGACGTTATAAACCTGATTCTATTATTTTTATAAAACGCATTTGAGTTTAAAGCATTCAATAAATTCCATTACTTTTTGTTTGAAAACAACTGTTTAAAATGTGAAGTTTTATTTGTTCTCAAGTACGATTTATTGTTCCTTAAAAATACTTTATGAAATCAAAAATTACAAATTCATTACTTAGAGAAATATTCCGAACTTTATACCCTATTTCGAATTTTAGGCCCAAAGGAAGGAAGTGCAAAGTTTATTTGGCTCTGTACTTAAAGCTTTTTTTTTTTTTTTTTGCTTTTATAATAATTATTTGATATCAACAGCTTATTTTATATTAGTAAATCACACCAATTCTTCGCAGAAGCTCGTTAATAGCTCCAGTATATCGTCCTAAACGCACTAAATCCGAGAGTCAACAAATGCTGCAAACATAATTTTTCTCAAGAAAATACTGCTCTAGACATTCCCCTCTCACGTCTTGAAGAATGAAAAATTCTTACCTGTTCCAGGTTCCAGCGTGCTTCCATGTTTTGTCAGGTCACGAGAATTGTTGTGGAACTTCAGGACCTCAAATTCCATGACGTCACGCCTATTCGCTCGTAGCTCCCCCAATCGGCGTACGCTCGAACTTGAGGTCGTCGACCGTCAAGAAAGGTATTCTCTCCTGAAACGCCTTGGGTGTCAGCCGTCCAAGAAATAATTCATAGAAGGTTGAATTTTCCTATGGGTGGCTTCTTCATTAAGTACGCATCCTAGAGGTCAAAACTAATGCATTTTAAATTAGAGTTTGTAGTTGACGCTTCGATTCCATGGTGTTTACTGTAGTTGTATACTTTTCTGACACTTTCTAAACAATTCGTTGCAAAGGGTCGTTCTTCATTCGAAATGTTTACGAAACAACTCATAGAAGGAAGATCAGTTGCATATGCGGCTGGTACCCCCAAAAATGGGTGGTCAAAAGAAACGTATCCGGGGGGGGGGGAGGCAGCACCTCTGAAGCCTTTTTTTTTAAAAGAATTTTGTTGTATTATTGTATTTTAACACTAATGATTAAATTACCTATTAAAAAATGCGATATATAGCCTCAAAAGTTATGACGGATGGCAACTGTAGACATCTACTTTCAGATTCTAAGTTCTATTCTTATGAAATAACCTGAAAAAAAAATCCATTTTTTGGAATTAGCAGTTTTTACTTACATAAAATAAATCAGTCCACTGAGTAAAAAAGAATTTCAATCAATAATTAATGTTTTATTCTGAAAAACTGAAGGAGCAGTCGCCCCCTTGTCCCTTGTAAGAGCCGCCTATGAACAGTTAAGTACAAACATTTGACTATTGACGTGCCTCGAACTTAAACTTTTGGGAGGGAGGAAATTCTGAATTTACCAAATAAAACGTCGAATGTTAATTAATCATAAAATACAGGATTACTATAAGGTGTGTTTGATAAATTCCAGGATTGGGGCTAAACTGAATAGCAAACATACGAAGCAAACATACGTGTAAGCAAACTCAAAATAGTCATCTTCGACAAGCACAAACCTTTCTTCAAGGCGGTACAGTAAAACCTCTCCTAGCGATCACCCCCTTCTCTCCGTGAAATTTTAGCCGCTCAGAGGGGTGGCCGCTTTTATGGGTTTTCATTACAATTGTGAGATAATTTCAATTATGCCTAATAAGGGTAGGTCTAACATATACTTAAAATGAAGCTTGCTACTTCTGTAAAGGGAAAATTGTATATTATTTGATGTTTTATTTCTTTTTGTGAGGAAAGGATACGACCACAATTTGTGATTCAAGTTTTTTACTCTTCTTTGAAACAATTATTTTCCAGTTCGTTTTCAGTTCAAAATACAAATCTTTCGTCTAAGCTGATCTTGAGCCGGGGGGAGGGGAAGGGGAGGACAAAGAACGAAAATATTTTTTTGAAAATTTGAAATGTCGAACCCACTCGGCGGCCGTTCAGAGAGGTTCGGTAGCCGTTGCTAGGGGGGATTTTAGCATTAGATCTATGGGGCAAAACATTCGTGCCACGAAAGATTTGCCGTTATAAGAGGGGTAGCTGCTGACGAGAGGCGACCATTCAAAGAGGCATACCTGTACTAATTCTGGAAATACGCTTCATAGTCATGTGAAGATATTTTTCGAAGTTCAGCGGTTACATTTTTGTGTGCGTCATCTACGTCTTGAAATCGATGTCCCCCCAGCAGTGTTAAGTTTTGCGGTGTGTCTATTAAACCTCAGGACTGTACGTTTAGTAAATTAATGAAAGTGTGTAGGAATGTGCAGGAACGTGGAAATGTGTAGGAGCTCTAAAAAAGCATTGATTTCAAGACATGGAGAACACATAGAAAAACGTAGCTCTCAACTTCTAGGCATACTTTCAGAGGACTACAAAGCGTGTTTCGAGAATTAGTACCACCATGAGCAAAAGTGTGTGAATGCCGGAGATGTTGATTTGAAAGGCTGTTAAACGTATTTCTTTTTTTTTTAATATTTC
>JAXGGA010010703.1:0-45679 GCA_038373865.1 Uloborus plumipes | reverse complement strand
GGACGAGGTTTTTTTTTTACTTTGTTTGATAAAATGTGTTTTGATGCTCTTTGTACTTTTATTTATTTATTTATTCTTTGAAAACGATTGAGGATTTTTTCTACGGAAGAACTGTAACAGTTGCATTCGTTAAAAGGTGCGACAAGAGTTTATTTATTCGTTTATTTACTTTTTACGTGTCTATTTCATCTGATGAGAGGGGTATTTTTTGGTTTTAGAAATCAGCTTTAAGTGCTAAAAAGGTATGTTTGACATAATTTTCATTCTCAGATAATCAAGAGAATAATGATCAGATGCTAGAATGCCGATGTCAATGTACGGGAAAGTAGGCTCCTTTAGTTCTTGACAGAACTTCTTGTTTACATTTGTGCAACTGCTGTTTTCAATCTGCGCAACATATGGAACTCATAATTTTCTTTTGAAACAAAAAAATCAAACAACATTGTAATTTTCATACATTTTTCATCTATATGAACTAAAAATGGGAAAAACAAATATGACATTAGTATGTTTTCTTAGGTTTGAAAAAGAAAAGTGCTTTTTGTAAAATTAAAACTCATTTCAACTTGCTAAAAAATTTTTAACACCTACTATTTTTGGGGAATATTTTTAATTCAAATCGAAGAAAAATACAAGAAAATTAAATGGTCTTTACATAAAACGAAACTTTACTAAAATTTAGAACTATTTATTAGTTATTTCTCAATGTAATAAAAATAAATGTTTTATGGTTTTATGTTCACTATGCTTATTAACTAGCTGTCGTGGCCGTCACGAAACTTTCTTCTATATCTATCTTATGAATTCCGGTTACAAAATAAAATACGTACTCGCCCGAGTAATTGGAGACAGCTCCAATTTCCCAATTATCGTAATAACCCTGCAAATGCAGAATCAATGAGCGAAATTGGAAATCATTGCAAAAGCCTTGTTTAGATAAATTGCAAACATTTTATTTGTTAGTAAAAAGAAATTGGCAACAGTTAAAAATTTCAAATCATTGAAAGTTTTCAGCTGTTTTGATAATTAAATAGCGTGAAAGCGATTTTTTAATGAATTAATTTTTCGCATTGTTGACTAAGCGCAAAAATCACCCCACCCTCCCCCTGGGGCGATTGGCGCCAAAATTTAATCGATGCTTGCTTCCATATTGGGTTAGTGTTATTCCAAATTTCATTCAAATCGCAGCAATATTTCCCGAGATACAGTAGGTGCAATGACAAAATAAGCACTTTTGATTGCTCCACCCCCCTTTGAGATATTGACACACAAATTGAATCAGCACCTGTACTCAATAGGGTCTACCTATGGACCAATTTTCGTTTGATTCCGCCGGTTACTTCCTGAGATATAGCAGTCACCCCCGCGCAGAACACGTGCGATTGCTCCACCCCCCTTCTAGATATTGACAAACAAATTGAATCAGCACCTGTACTCAGTAGGGTTTACCTATGGACCAACTTTCGTTTGATTCCGCCGGTTACTTCCTGAGATATAGCAATCACCCCCGCGCAGAACACGTGCGATTGCTCCACCCCTCTTGGAGATATTGACAAACAAATTGAATCAGCACCTGTACTCAGTAGGGTCTACCTATGGACCAATTTTCGTTTGATTCCGCCGGCTACTTCCTGAGATATAGCAATCACCCCCGCGCAGAACACGTGCGATTGCTCCACCCCCCTTAGAGGAATTCGCTAAAAAAAGTCAGGTGCACCAGTTCACATGGTGGTACATATGTGCAAAAATTTTTGTTCGATTTCATTCAGTAGTTTTTGCTCTAGCGCGGCCACAAAAACTGGTCACACACATACAGACTCACACACACACAGACAGACAGACAGACAGACATTTTCCAAAAATGGTCGAAATGGACTCAGCGCACCTCAAAACGTGCAAATCCGTCAAAATTCGACATTCGAAAATTTTCACGAAACCAATACTTTCTTCTATATATTAGATATAGAAGAAAGTAAAAATGCAAAATTCTCTACAGTTCCATTTTTTGAAAACATATTCTTGTTTAATCAGTTATTCTACAGTATAAATTATAGTAAGCACTTAAAGTATTACTCAAAAACCCTATCCTCGAAATCGTATGCAAAAGAAAAAAAAAGGAAATAAAAAAGAATAAATGTAGAAAAAGGGCACCTTACTGCGTAAATAAAACATGCAGTTAATTTAGTGTACACTTGGAAACAGGAATTTTATAAAATCATGATGACACTCTGTTGCTATGAGAACAGTATCAAGTTTATTCTTAAAATTTATAAGTTTATTTTAGTGTTTCCATATTTTTAAGATAAGACTATTTTTTCTTATTCTATTTTAGTTTTCGATTAGATGCATGTTAAAAGAGAGAGGAATAATTTACGAATATAAAAGAGGAAGGAAACTGAAACAGCAAACAGAATTTTAACTGTAAAAAAAGGCATTTAAAATGTAAAAAAAAATTGAACATGGCAAAAGTAAAAGTGAAAGTAAATAGCTCAAAGAAACTAAAATAACATGTTATACAAGTACTAAAGGATTTTTGTCGTTTTTATTATTTTTATGATTGCTTAAAGTAAATAAACGAAATTATACTCGAACAATTAGGAGAAAATAAGGGTTCCGCACGTAAAGGTAAATTTTTCATGCCTGAAAGAGAAGTTAAAATTTGCTGGAAAATATATAGGGGAAAATTAGTTAAATGTGCAAATGTTTCTTAATTCCTACCAACTTAATGCTCATGTAGTTTTTTGATGTTATTTATTAATGTCTTAAAACAAAGGGAAAAAAACACATAAAATATGAAACGCAATGAATCGAAATAAAATTTTATACCTCATAAAATTGCTGTCTAGTAATCTATACTCAAGTACTTTTTAAGTAAAAAATATTCCAATTCCATTCGGCTATTGCAAAAAAAAAAAGGAAAATAAACAATTTATTTTCCATTTCGTTCTTAGTAAAACGTTATATCAACTGATATAGGTATTTTACACTAATGTATTTTCTTTAAATGTATCTGCTAGTTGATGATGCAAAGTGATTTGCAACGCAAGAAAAAATATGTAAACAATTTTCTGATACATTTATTCTGCACCAATCAGTATTTCCTATTTATTCTTGGCATTAAATGTTTTTTACGGTAAATGAATAGATTAGGCATTGGCATATACAAGGAAACACAAAGCTCCGCCTATTTGCATATTGAAAATCCTGTTAAAAATACATTTAATGTGGCAATCATTAATATTACTAAAATTTTCAAAATGTACATGCACGAATTTTTGAAAAGGTTATGAAAAAATTACAGTAAACACATCTTGGCTTTCCCACGAGGTATCAACAAAGTGCTTGAGCCCGGACACAAATTGTCCCAGGATGAAAAAATTAATGGTAAACCTATATATATATATAGGGTGAAGTGGGGTAATTGCGTACTTGGGGCAAATGTGTACTCATTTGAAAAAAGGAGAAAAAACTGAAGCTAGCTGCTATCTAGTTGCGCCATTTGGAAGCCTGTAGGTTAGTGATCACTTCTCAGATGGCTGCACCTATGTCCAGATAATAAGGCTTTATCAATCTGCCTCCATTTCGTCAGGTGTTTTTTTTTCGTTGTGAATCACATTTCGTAGACTTTTGTTTACAGTGCTGCAGGATCACCATTTTCAGCTAAATTTGATTAGTTCTTGGATAAATCACTTGAAGGTAAGTTGTTTTCCTAATAAATGGCTGCAGAATAGTTGAATTAATGTTTACCTATACATACTGTTGGGGTATACATTTACCCCGGTTTGTTTTCAGTCACGGGGTAAATGTGTACTTTTTCCTGGGACAAATGTGTACTACAGTAAACATTTACCCTAAGCAAAATTTACATAGAATACACATTCACCCACTCCTTATTAGACTTTTACAATCTTATTAGGGCGTATATTTTTGTTCCAAAATGTTTGATTGACCTCCTCACAATAAATTAATTGAAAAAAATGGAGAAAACACTTTCGTTTACCCTCACTCTGAAGATATTAGTGAAATCGATGGCAATGCTATTGTCACCAAGCTTCCAGAGCCATCTGAGGGAAAAAGAGTTGTTTTGATATTCCTAGCTAAATTTTCCTATTACAACATGGGTTAGCAGAGTTGCTGAAGGTCTCACTCAAATTTGCTATTCTCATTTTGGCCAGGACTCGCCACTATAATTCCTCTTTTTTTTACATTCCAAGATACAAATTTTGGCATGTTCTTTTCAATTTTGCTATTAAAGACGTTTTTTCCCCTTTAATCCTATGCTTTGTACTTTGTTTTCACCTTTGTAAACTGTACCAATTAAGAGAGGATAGAAGGTGGGCAACAAAAAAGTGCATAGCTTCCGCTGGAGAATTCGGAAATAAAAAAATCATACACATAATTTTTTGTCCTTAACTGCTCTTTTGTACTTATTTGGCCCAACAGCAAAACAACTGAATTGTATAGGATTTTCATGCGGCGTACATATTTGCCCCAACTTGTGGGGCAAATGTGTACTTCAGAGATGGTTTTAAAAACATAGCAATACAACCATAAAAAAAATAGTTTTTTTAAAATTCTTTGGGTGATTTGTAATCTAGAGAAACGCCGCTAAAAGATGATATAAAAAAATAAAATTCTGAATACCCCCCTCCCCACCAGAGACTTAAGAAGTTGAATTTCGTCAAAACAGGTACACAATTACCCCACTTCACCCTACCTATTCTCACACTCGGCAAAAACGGAAAGGCCCCATAATACTAATTGAATATCGCTTTTGTCTCAAAAGGTGAACTGCCTAGATATGATAATAATATGAAAAACAGCGCTAACTAGCGACCTTTTGTGAAAGCGTTTCTGTGACGATGGATCCAAACACTTAAAACGGAACATTTAATTGGTGAATTTCTAAATTTAAGTTTAGAAATTAGCCAATTTTTTGCTTTATGTTATAAACAAGAAAAAGGGCAATTAGTATTACTGGGACGTTGATTGAATGTGGTGGCTAAAATAAACTGCAATGTGGTTAAACAAACTTTTACTTAACTTTGCTTTGCGCAAAAAGTCATACTTGATGACAGAGAAAATTGTATTTGTGGTTAGGTAGGTTTGAGAAATGTTTTCCTGAAAATATTAATTGTTAAATAACCACTTAATATAAAACTTAATATAAATAACCGTTTAAAATAACTACTGACTTTATAGATATTTAAGACAGACCTACTGAGCAGAAAGAAAAAAACAGCTGACTATACTCATAATATTAACTTAGGAAACCCAAAACTTACACTAAACTGTTGCTCACACAATTGAAAGTAAGCGAAAAATATGTTTCCTTCCTTTTCTTTTTTGCGGTAATTTTACAGATGATAATAAATTCATACTTCTAAACCTGAGCATATTACTTAATGCTAATTTGGTTTTTGTAAGAACATTTCAATTTTCAATTTCAATTTCAATTTATTTCAATCAAGGCAATACAAACATAAGCAAAAAATAGACATAACATAAGACGAATACAACAATAAATAGAGCACAAATACAGAAAAAAAAGAACAAAATTAAAAAAACAAACGTCAAGTATATACATCATAAAACAAAAAGCCCTGATTAAGTAAAGGGAGTAAAGGCTGTTAATCCAGAAACCTTTTTAATTTTAATATTTACAGTTAACTTCGACATTCAAGTACGCTTCTTAAACTTAATTTAATAAATATATTATTTTATTAATGCAATAACTTCATAAAGCAAAGCTTTATTTCGCAGTCTACGAAATACGTTTCAGCTTTATAAAGTAAAACTAACTATTATCTGCCAATAATTCATTATTGCGTCTGCCCATTATATTGCTTTAGCTTCAACAACTTTAATATCATGAGAATTCACATTTGCTTAGCTTCCTCCCTATTTGAGACCATCAAATTATTCATCAGGGAGAAAATAGTTAAATTCAGTAATTAAATCTTTCTTCAGCTCGTAGTTAGATAGAAGAGAACTCGCTACGCTTTGGACAACCTTTCACGGCTCGGTGATCAAATTGTCAGGAGAAAAAGGGCGCCCTGAAGCAGGTGGCGGGTCAGATTAAAATTTCGTTGGTGAGGAATTAAATTCGCCATCAAGGGCCTTTGAAGTTCTTTCGGATGATTTTCAATTCAGGTTGACTCTCCGTTGAATCTGCGGTGATCGAAATTGAATTTTCGCTTGCTTGTTTAAATAACTTTACGTATCTAAATAACTTACTTTGACTCGTGAGATCTGAAATAATTTTTGAAAGCAAGTTTTGTGTGCTTAGAAAGTTGCAATGCAGAACATATAATAATTTGAAAAATATAATAAATCGAAATAAGTTTTTTTTGTTTTTGTAATTAAAATTCATATGTTGGTAATTGAACATTTTTGTGTTCGGAAATGTAAAATATCGCCGTAAAATAAGGTAATTTGTAATTGTTGTTGGCATAATCTAAGCTCTTGATTAAAACTCTGAATATAATATAGTTTTTTTTTGATTGGAATATCGACCGTCATTTTAAGTGCTAGAAAAACTAGAATACCATTACATTTTTATAGTAATTTATACTTATGTTTCCTAACTAAAAAGAAGCACCTGTTACTGAAATGCGTTTTACTAAAAAGAACACAAGTTAGTTTTAATGTTCTGATAATTTCTTTATATTTTTTTCAATAGCTTACTTTTTAATGGATTCCCGACTGGGGGCTATATGCAATTACTGACCTGATACTTAACATCTGGGAATACACTCAATTTAGTAGTAGAGTCATATAACTATAGGTTTGGGTATTTGGTGAGATAACTCATTAATTTTATATTAATCAAGCACTCGGAGTGTATGAATAACTACTGCAAAAATCCCAACATTGACTGAGAAAAAGTTCTTTCAGATAACTGTATTCGTTTTTAAATACATATTTTTTGAATTTTAATTCCTTCTGAGAAGAAGAAAAAAAATCACAAAACAAAAGCTTAGAAATTGCTTTGGTTTAATCACTAAAGTAAAATGTTCGGAAGATTTTTTTTCCAGAATAAATATGAAGTTTTGACGCCCAATGAGGAAAAAAATGTGTTATCTGTTACATAATAATTATTAACAAATACTCCTAAACAAGTAGCTATTTTAGAAATTATATATCTTAATTGTTGTTTTTCTTTCCTGTTTAAAAATACGGCAAAAAGAATAGTTGCTCATTGAAAAAAAGTGTGCAAACCGTATATAATATTTAAAGAATTATATATTTTACTACATTCTTGTTGATGCCTAAAATGTCAGTTTCCGTTTTGTCAATTCCCTTTTGAATGTCGATTTTATTCAACTGTTGAGACAATTTACAAACGCTCCAAAACCGCTTAAAAATATTTCAACCAGCTCCGTCAAACCCTTCATTCAATTCAACACTTTCCCCGGCAACTGCGTTACACTAAAATAGCTTAACGAGTATCTGGAAGGGTGTCCGCCATATTCTTTATGTATTCGCGTCATCTGCTAAATATATTTCATCGCTGCCGCCAGACCTTGATAGCCCTTCTTGATGATACTCTGGATGTGGCTAAATACATATTCTCTCGCAGGTGATGGCTTTTAAAAACGCATAAGGAAAAAATGACCTCTTTTAAAATCAGATTTGTAAACCGACATACTTACATGTTGAAAAACAAAATGTAGTTTATAATTACGCTACAACGGCACGGATATAGACTAGCTTTGATGTAAACAAATGATTGTAGGAATAACTATAAAAGTCTTCGGTTTTTGTTGTTTTTTTGTCACATTTACTTTAAAAATGTGACAAATCCAAGATGCTGATATACGAAAATTTTTGTTTATATTAGTGGATGGCTATTTTCTAAGCAATATACGGTGTTGTCTTAATTAATACACGGAGTGCTTGGAATGACAATGAGTACATCCGCAAATACATACACATTAAGGTTTTTTGTTTGCTCAATGCCTCATTAATACTAAATGTTTATTGCTTTCTGGTTTTTAACAGAGTGAAAATTCGGTCTTCATTCAGCACGCACTGCCAGCTATCGAAGCTTTTCGAAGAAAAAAAAGAAACTATCATATAAATTTCCCTATTGGTTGATTTTTAAATTCAAATTCAAAATTAACCAATTAAAAATCTAATTTGAATGTTCTTTGGATCCATTGCGATAGATGCAGGCCGCAAGGTAGCGCTTTGTCCCGAGCAATTAGATCCCTTTTTGAGGCAAATTCAGTAGGTATTTAGTATTACGAGAGTGTTGGTTAGCTCCACCACTAAATGTTCATTAAGTTCTTATAATAAATTATGAATAAGTTGAGAAGGACGCTTGGCGTACGTCAGTTACTACGCAGATAATTCTTTAGTCACATTAATTAATTTTTTGCATTTTAAAGCTTTTTGAGCAATACTAACTTCACTCATTTGATTTTTATGGCAAAACTGGTTACGTGCAATGATGATGATATTGTAATAGAAGAATAATGTCTGTTACGTAAATTTGTAATATCTGATTCGTGAAATGTATGGAAATAAAATGTATTGGACACAACGGAATTGTACATAAACGTAACTTTCCATTTTGATGTTTGATTTTGTTTGGAGCTTTTAGCAAAGCTACATCGTACAAATAGAGGGGCCTAATTTGTTCTTAGAATTCAAAGTAAATGCTAAAAATATTTTATTTACATTTGCAGTCTTAGACAGTTGAAAGAATATTGATCAGAAGCGATAATGTTGATGATGGTGAACGGGAAAGTAGAATCGTTTATTACTTGACGAAACTTCTTGTTAAAATGCGTGCTTGTTGAATTATAAAAGAAAGAAGTGAAAGGTTTTTTAAGTGTGTGAATAGCGGAGCAAGTAGATGGTAAAATATTTCCTCAGCTTGCAGCTCCACCTATAGACATTTATTTTCATTAATTTCTTAAACAAAAAGTTGATTTCAGTCTACAAATAAAAAACTCTAACCATCAAAGAAAGTAATAATATCAGTTATTTTCAAAATGTAATACACATATGGTATTTTGGCGTTCATATCAAAAAATAAAAACAATAAATAAAACTATTATACAATGATAATTCTATGTAGAGAATATTTTAAGTGCTAATTGAGATTTGCTAATGTCCAGTACAATTATTATTTAGTTAATTTTAGGGAAGGTTATGACTTTAACTGCTTATCTAAATATGCTAATATCTCGTGATGCTTAGCGATTATTTATACATTCATTTTTTTAATCACTTACGCATTCATTTTTTAATATTTATTTTACATTCATTAATTCTGTAAGTCGCTTATTTATTCCTTCATTCACTATTTGTTTTCACACATTTACTTTTACTGGAGATGAAGCTTATTTATTTGTCTATCCGTTCATTGTTTATTTATATTTTCATTTTTTTTATTTGCTCATTTGTTTAAAAATATTTTTAAAAATAATTCAATAACAATTTTTTCATTAATCCTAGAATCTTAGAAAAATCTTTCTTTTGCCTTAAGCAAAATCAAGTGAAAATGTTTCACTATTTTTTCAAGGTAAAAACTTACTGCCAAAAATGTAATACAGTCGAACCCGCCTAATGGAATAATTATCTTGCCATGAAAAAATATTCTAATGAGAGGGATATTCCATTATCCGGGATCAAAATAATGCATTACAACGGTTTGGTACATTGAAAATATATTATATTAAGCGGGATGCTCTTTTAACCGATATTCTAATAAGCGGACTCGATTTTATAATGTTTCAATGCACGTTTTATTATATATAGAGAATTTTTTATTTGCTCATTTTAGAAAGGGAAAATTATCTTGACTATTTCACTTCGCCACATATATATCTACTTCATTTGGAGGAAACATGAATATTAGCTCGTTCACTTCCTAGTTTTATAAGTGCAGAATTAAGGAAAAAAAAGAAAATAATTGCTGAAAAATGTAACACAATTTTCTGAAGAGAAAGTTATGTTATTATACTTGTTTTGCAAATACCAAAAGAAAAAGGCTTCGAGTATTACGATAATGGATATATTTACGCGTTTATTACGGCCGTGTTATGATTTCGTTCTAACTTGTTTTTGCACGTAAAACACAAAAAACGCTTTGTTATGACTGTAAATAAAAGGCATTTTCAAACATCAAGCACTTTAGCGGAAACTCCAGCAGCACTTATGTTTTTTATGCACTAAACCACACTTCATAGAATAAATAGCAAATATTATGATAGCATCTCGCTCTTCAATTTCATAATTTTCAGAGATAACATAGTACTGTAAAGTGCTCCATTGTGCCACTTTTTGATGATCTTTAAGAACATCTTACGTATTGTTTAAGTAAATGGCGCGGGATTTTATTTACTGTAATAACATCCCAGAAAAATCTTGTCGTAGTAAAAAAAAAAACAGGCAGCTGGGGAAGAGGCGGAGATTATTTTCGTGTGGCAAAAAGTTATGTACGTACGTACGTACGTAAGTGCGTCAACTTCGCGTCACCAATTTTGTCTCGCTAAAAGTCGATTTAAAATTCACTGTCATAAACCTGTGTCACTCAGTTACTTTGATTTGATACCCCCCCTCCCTTCTCAAACACTTGGGAGAAGAAAAAAATATATGTATTTGAGTATCGACCCTTTTATTCAAACTTTTAACAAAAATGGTAAATGTTCAGCATATCTTTGGATGGTATTTGCTTTTTAACTTTTGAAAAAAGGTTTTCCCTTTGACACCCGCCCCCTCATCTTTGAGAGTTTTGACGATCTATTTCAAATTAAATGAAAATATACTTGTATGATTTTTATCCTGAGCCTTATTATTGTGTCTACACATTTTTAAAATTATTAATCTTTAAAAAAAGCGATGCAAAATTTCTTCCTTTTTTTTTTTTTATTTTCTTAATTTCTAGTTTTTTTTCTCATCACCGACAAACAGGAATTTGGTTACTTGATTTTTACGTTTTGTATAAGAATGTGATTTGCATTCGTTTAGTATTCCAGATAAATCTACTTAATTGTCCTGTTTCTGGTTTATTTAATAGGACACAGTCTTCTAAACAGAATAGCTCTTGTGATCCCTCTTGCTTAAAATTCAATTGTTTACCTTGTCTAATGAACATGATTAACGAAGCATAGTTAAGTTAACTATGCTTCTAATTCGAATGTAATATAAATGTCAATTGCGAAAACTCAATGATATATTACCATGCAATAATCTGTTGAATACTTTACTGCTTTTCTTCAATATAAGTACTTAAAAGCCATTTATTTGTTTGACGCGGTACATATTTAATTTACAAAGTTCTTCATTTTGCAAATAATAAATTAAATTGATTTGTAACAGTACTGTTTGCGAATTAGAAATAAGATTTTGATGTTTTTTACTGAGCTGATGAGCTGAAATTGAATGAAAATAATTTGTTTACAAGGTTACTAATTACATTCAAGATAAACTTTTCCGTTGTAAGGAAACTAGAATGCCGAACTAAAAGAATGATTTCAACGATTACTTTCAATGTGTAAGCAAAATTCCAACAGTAGATGATGTGAAACAGAAATTATTATGTAAATACATATGTATTTTCCTTTCGCTAACAATTTGTGGGAATTTTTAGTAATTTCCCACAAAATCAAAAGTTAGCTGCGCTTTAAATTTACAAGGAGTTCCATCCAGACTAAATCTAGTCTACTTTCCCGGATACCAACATGAGGAATCCAAAAAAAAAAAAAAAAAATCGGAAGTTTAAGGGTCACAAAATTAAAAAGGTGCTAAACTAACATGAGTGAAATTTTATTGCAATCTGATTTTTTTTTTTGCTGTCGGATAGATTTTGAAAATTTTACCCTTTTTACCAAGGTATATCCCATATAAGGATTGCAACAATAATAAATTATACGTTTTTTACGTGAATAGTGTATTAAAAATAATCCACTCTGTATTCATACTTGATCTGATGTGTGTCTCTGATGGTATGTAATGAGAAGTAATAGTGACCTCCCAAAATGTTCTTTATTCTGCATATTTTGTCTAACCTTGCAGAATACTTGGATGTATTCACTATACCTGCAGAAAATGTTATCTGTTGGTCGTAGATTATTTAAATTCTGCTAACTATGTTGTTAAAATATTGGACATATATTATGTCCAACAACATTGTTAAAATTGTCGATAAGGAATATTTGGAAGTTGTATCGGTGTCAAAATTTATTTTATTAAAATTAAATATAGAAAAAAATATAATTAAATTGAAAAAATAATAATATAAAAAAGGAACTATTTTTTGCTTTATGTTTCGACAATAATCAAAATTTCAACTTTAAACTGAATTGAATCTCAAAAAAGAAAAAAAAAAAAAGAAATAAATTCTGAAGCTTCTTGATATTTAAGTTTTTGGAATTGGATTATTTCATTTGTTTGATGAAATGAAGAACACATTCGAAATTCGGTAAAGGTAACTAAATACTGTGCCAAAAGTTTATGGATGCTCGCAAGGAGCAAATATCGAGCAATGCTTCCCAGTTCAATTGATTTATATATCATTCGATACGAAAAAGTTTTAACTGACGAAATTGATAGAAGTAAGGCAGCGTCGGAAAGCCTTTAATGCAATTTTGTCTTACTTAAATAAAGATGAAATATTTATTGATATATTTTTAAAGTAAAGATAAACTTTTAATTTCGTTCAATATATACTGGAAATCCCAAATCGAGTTTACTAAAAGTGTATCACTTTTTAGATAAATAAAATATATTTTTTATGTGAAGCAGAGAGAGAACAAAGAATAATTTTCGTACGCGCATATCCTTTGTATAATGGGGGACTAATTTAAAAGCTAAAACTATTTTACTTAAAAAGAAATAACTTTGTAAATTCAGCTACAAAGAACAATTCTGTACCTTTTTTTCATCAATAATATTTCCCTAAGAACTTGGTATTACTTTTGCCCCACCAGACTCATTTTATTTCGTCCTCTGAAAACAGCGAAAAAAGATTTACGTTTTTGCTTGGTATTATGGAATGGAATACAAAAGAAAATACATTGTCTTCCTTTGCAGACAGATATAACACAAATGTACACAGCATTCCGATGTCTGAGTAAATAGATGTTCTGTAAATAAAAGACAAATTTTTCAATTTCCTTGTCACTGACTGGTTTCGTAACATCTTTGGCTGGAAAACTACATGTGCTTGTGGAGCTTGTGTGGGTGAAAACGGAAAAGTTTCAGGTCTTTGATACCTTTCATTTTGCGTCAATCTTCGAACAAAGTCATTTCGCTGAGTTTCCTAGTTCTGCATTCCGTGCTTGGGATTGGTTTTTTAGAAGCCATTTTCAAATTTACCTTTGAACGCGGTGTTTTGCAAGTAGATTGCTTTAAAAGAACTGGAAAGTTCCAAATGTTGCGCTTTTTTTGTGAAAGGATAATACATAGACATTTCTTTTGGCGAAACAAAGGACAACTTTTTCATCAGTTTTACAATAAATCGTAACATCCTCATTTTTAAAAAGGTACCGGCAGCCCTTATGACATTGATTAACTACAGTTTTGTCCTCGTTATGGAGTCATCAATTTGGAATAAAACAGTCAATAATCAGGCCGGAACTCAAGTTAACTCATGATGCCGTCTGAGGTAGAAGTGAGATTAATAAGATATTTTCTTGTTTGCTCAATAAAAATTATATATAAACATTGAAATTTGAATTTTTACATAAAAAATATATGAGTCAAACATTCGAATGACAAAGTCAAAATTTGTCACATGTCTTTTTTCCTTGCCATTCCCCGTTCAACTTTTGAAATTTAGTTCTTAATGGCATTCATTATTCTGGCATGTTACACTACTCTAATATGAATATCGGTATTCAGAAAATTATTAAGGAGTATTTTCACGATTGAGAAAAAATCCCAGAAATATGTTTGGGTGCAATACGTTATGTGCTAGACGCATCAATAGCTCCATTTTCGAACAAGACCTGTCTGAAGACTTGTTTCCGCTGTCGCCTTCGAATAGATCCCTTCAGATCGGCACAGAAAGCAATTATCCTGTTTCTTCACGCCAAAAGAGTGCCTTCTTTACAAATTTACTAAAGAATGATTTAATCTTTTATTTCTTTTTCTTTAAACACAATGAGAAAATTATACCCAAAAATGCACTCTTTATTGTGAATTTATAGGAGTTATTGATATCTTTGATTGTTCTTTATCTTCTCAAACAGCTCTTTTTTTTTCTCAATGCTGAACTTAAGAGGCAAAAATCAAGTTTTTTTAATACTATACAGACCAAAAGTTTCCTATCAAAGACACGTTGTGTCTTGATGGGGGAAATTACTGTCTAACCCAAATCCCACTAAGATTTGATTTAAATAGTGGCCGTGCATATCATAATAGGAGTTATACGTTCAGGCCAGTCATTTAGGGGGGAGGGCGGTCCGGGGGATCAACTGCTCCCCCCACACACACTTTGGGAAATCAACGTATTTATATGTAAATAAGCGTGATTTTTGCCCTTTTTTTTAGCAAAATTTACATTGTGTATACACCAATTGCACCTGGAAATACTCGGGCCTGTATGTGTGCAGTAAAGAACCATTTGTATTTTATATTATCTTTGTTTTGCTTGGTGTATTATACAGAGGAAAGTAACGAACATGAAGTGATAAGTCATTCAACAGCATAATGCACACAGCCAACTCGGCTGGTCAAGTAACTAAATACGAACTTTAATGCTGAAAATAATTACGTGGCGAAAAAGGAACTAACAAAGCATCTGTGAACACATTATATAACAAGATCAGTTTGCATAAGATTATGAGTTGCATTTCCCGATGCAAGAACGGCTGTCAATCAAAGGAAATTCGCCATTGTATGAAGAGAGGAAACACACGTGTATAAAACCATGAAATGCTATACATGCATAAAATAAACATTTATGACTTTGCAAGAAAAAACGAGAAACTAAAAATTAAGAATTAAACTTGAATTTACAAATAATCCTGATAAGTTTGGAAAACAGGTCACGATTACCCACGTTTTGAGTAAATTCTTACTGAATGAGTCCACATGCTTGATACATCCTGTTTTGTAACAAAAAGAAAACAAAAAGAAAGAAGGAAAGCAAACTGAGTGTATAAGAAATTTCATTATTTTTCAAACATACTACCGTTTGGCTGGTGAGCAGTCGTAGTAATTATAGCATTTGAAATTCCAACTGGTAGCAAAAAAAAAAAAAAAACAAAGAATATCAAGTCAGAGCAGGCGAGAGGCCATGTCAGCCTCGTCGGAAACGAGGGGCCCAGCTCTTGGGAAGGCGCCACTCAGAATCATAGTGGTATCAATTTAATATTTTAAACGGCAGTTTAATGGCAGAGAGTATGGCCCCTAGACTAACGTGGAACCCTGTTCAGCTTTCAACGGCCCTGGGTAAGGATGAGATTAGCGTAAATTGCGATTTGCGATGTAACCAGTGAAAAAAAGGAAAAATTCCTCTATTTATACTATAAAATACTTTACGCGCAATTGTGACCTCTCTCATTTTTCTAGATAAAAGGGTCGATATTTAGACTGGTATGATGCAAATGACTAAATGGTTAAACAAGAATTCAACTGTGGTCATATAATTGAAACGACAGAAAGTTTCGTTAATTATTATTCGATTTTTTAAGTTAACAAACTACGAGAGGTATCCTCCGTTTTTCTACTTTTAATTTACTTGCTTGAATTTTAGTTGAATATTTTACACCTTATTAGCAATACGCTATATTCCTTCATGAAATGAAACTTAAATCTTTACTTTATAAGAGTTCATTAAGCAAAAACATTAAAATAACGTATTTAAAGAAATACCTTGATGTCATATTTTATATGCAACGTTTGCATCAATTACTGTTACTAGTAATTAATGTTGAATAATGCTGATGATAAAGATGAGGAAGACGTAGTTAAAGATAATATAACAAACAACGTAGTTGTGGAAAATACTCTTTTACATAATATTTCAAAAAATATATTGTTTTGCATTCAAGTTATGGTTTAATAAGTAAATTAGTGATCTTAGAATAATACGGAATAAATAAATCAAACGTTTTATACGTGTCAAAAAAAACATTAAAATTTACTTTCTTGACACATAAATTAAAAAAAATATTGCATTCTAATTTTGAAGTTTATAAACCCCAAGAAACACTTGGAGGCTGCTTACAAATAAGAATCCTTGCACACATTACTTCTTAGTGACTATTGCGTAGCGAAATATATCGAAACATTCTATATTTTACAAAGGTAGTATATTTTACAAACACGTGTATACCATACTTTTGAAATTGTATTCTGCGGTGTCATCATTTGTTCAGAGTAATACTAATAGTAGATTAGCGAGCCTTAAATGTTTCATAAATTGTAAAACAATATGGATGATAAAGTTCTGTAGCTTGGCAGTTAATTGATTATCTACACCAGGCAGCAATTCTGAAATTAATAAGAAAAAAAGACTGGTCATAATTTTTACTTTAGCCTAGTACACTCTTTTGCATCATAACAGATTCCATACCACTTATACGAAAAGATTTAAGAAGTACAATTTAATGTCAAATATTAGTAAATTTCAACGTTTCAATTTATCATTTTCCACTCCAAAAAGTTCTTTCTCCATCCTTACTGTCATTTAAACAGAGTCATCAGTTCTCCTTCCCTCGTCAAATTACCCATCTTCCGAAATACTTTTCCTGTCGATGGTGAAAAAGAAAAAAATAAAATCCTCTCAGATGACAGATTTTTTTTCTTCTGCGAAATGAATAAGCCCCGGAAATTGACAGCCATAACGCCAAGCAGGCGGAAAAAAATCCTTACAAGCAATATTGATTAGAGTCTCCATATTAGCTGTTGTGTGAGAATTATTTCGTACAAATTTAAAAAGAAAAAAAACTTTGAACTTAATTTGAACGCGTTAAAAAGGATTGTCCGAATGAGATGCTGAATTGATTTTTAAGCTTGTCATATGCCACTGATTATGAGTTTTTTTTAATATACATTTTTTATTTCAGTATTGCGGTTAGAAAATATAAATGATTCTTTGCAGCCTTCCATCTAGTGTAATTAACTTTGTTTTGCTTTTACATGTAAAGGTAACTCAATATGTTTTTTCTTTTTAAATAAACTTATCATTCTCACAAAACTTATGTCCTGATCAACATTAGCATGTGTGTAACACTTTTACTCATATATTTGTACTTCATCCCTGGAATTTATACTTTGACATTTAATTGTCACATATTCGAATATAAGAAATCATTTTTTTTTTTCACGATACTAAGTATACATTTCCAAATTAAACTGTACTTGAAAGCAGCACGGTCGAAAACATTGGGTTAATTGTTGTTGCTTTTTCTGACTCATTTTCTTTCCCAAAAAAGTAATTTGAAAAGATGCTCAGTCACTGTTTCACTTTCGCTGACTAATCACTCCAAGCAGAGCCACTTAGATTATCCGCCATTTTAGGGCCGAGTCTTTCATTGTTACGGAGCTGGGTTACCAAAGATCCAAAAAAGTGCGACTTTACATCAACGTTTTTCCGCTTGTGACTTCATACGAAACCTCACTTCGTTTTAGAAGTAGAATATAGAAACAATAATAATAATAATAATAACACAGGTCAGCAAAAAATCTTTTGAACAGATGCATGGGATGTTTTGACTGATTTTAATGCTTTTCGGTGTGCTGAAACCGAATATGAGCTTCAGTTTTTTCTATCACGTACAGATCTTTTGCAACACGCGAGGGCTTAATTGTCAAAACCAGAACCAAAAGTTAAAAATAAAACCTTTTACTGATTGGAAAAAAATCCGTACAATTTTTTTACTCATTACCATACATTTTAAAGTTGAAAGTTCAAGTTCAAAGTTTCATTACCATACATTTTAAAAAGTTGATCGCATTTAGACTTTACTCCTTTTCACGGTAAAACCGTTTTTACTTTTCACTCATGCTCCTCCTGGTGCGCTTTCGCTGGTTAGAATTCGATGGTTTCTGCTTGAGTATCCAACAGTAGTCTGACATCATATTTACGCCCCATCTTCCTTAGTAACGTCTCTCTATGCCTTTCATATCTTAAGGAAATGTTTCATCCTGTGTCTCACTAAAACCACCAAGATTTTCGGGAAAACCGTCTACATGTGAATGTAGAAAATGGGCTTTTAAACTCATGCTGCAGTGCTGAGCTTCGAATGCAGCCGAAATCATCTTGACGATTTTTGTTATAGCCAGAGTTCTCGTTACTTCTCAAAAACTTTTATACCACATCTTTGAATGTGATCCAGGAACTTATTCAGTTTCATTCATTGATTCAAAAAAAAATGGTTTGAAAGTTTGCGTACGTCAGGTCAAGCGAATATTAGCTCTTTTAATTTAACTTCAGATACAATTTCGGATTGTTCGAACAAACATATTTAAAAAAGTCTATCTTTTGACGATGATTTGAAAAATTGCTTTATCATTTCTAATTTAATGTAAAGGGGTGAAAATAGAACCTTTTCACGATCAACTTAATATTGTCCAGCCTGGAAAGCCGCAACTAGTAGCTAGCACATTTAAGAGGTTCTATTTTAAAAAAGGGTGTCATCTTGATTAAAAAAATGCTCCACGGCAGCATTTCTGCTCATTCCGATTTTATTTTTCTGGATTTATAAGAAAGGGGAATAAATTAAAAAGAAAGAAACATCAACAAAAACCAACACTTCTAATAAACAAATCAAACGAATAAATAAATAAATAAATCGCCTTACAATCCTTATCTCTCTTATCACTATCGCCCTTATTTTAATAAAATCCTGAAAATTCCAAGAACTCAGTGCAACATGTTTAAACGTCATCACTTTTGCTCTGTTGACGTGTGTAGCAGTCTAGTATGTACTTCCCTTTCAAACCCCTAACAGTGCTTTTTCCTTTTTTTTTCAGTATTTACAACTGTGGGTACTCTTTGCACATCTAAGAAACAAATAAGAAAAACTATTTGTAGTAAACATATTTTGAAATAAAAAATTAGTACATTGTTTATTTAGTTATATGATGTAAAATCGTACCTTACCACAACTTACTACACACGTTTTGAGAAAATACTGTACGTAATGGATAAAAATGGAGGTCATTTTCGAATTCAGCACACCAAAAAACATAAAAAAACACTCAAAATATCTCATGCAGTTTTTTAGTTGTAGATCTGTGTAATTAACCATAAACTGTTGGGAAAATGAAATTGTTTTCTGGCACCTGTTATTATTGTTACTATTAATAATTATGCTTAATCCAGCAATATCAGTGATTAAAATTAATACTTTTAACTGTAGGGAAACACTCCCATTCCGGTAATTAATTGCAACTATATTAATAAAATTGTCGGTCTCATTGGTGTAAATGAATTGAAGAGTCTGTAAGAAATTAATGTCACAGAAATCGTCTGTTAATAACTACACTTAGAAGACACACATGCTGCTTGCATGGTTTCTCAAACTAACAGTACGTCAAGTAACACAAGTAAAACTTTTCAGTTAGAAAGGAAAGTATCGCACCTTTTCTACAGTGTTTTGTCGAAAACTACAACACGCTTAAAAACCACGTGTCTACATTTTTTTCAGCGTTTAACTGTATTTAGAACCCCATCACAACTACAAAAATATAAAAGCATTACTCTGGTAAGTTAACATCAGACATTAACATTGTTTGCCTCTTTCTCGGGTAATAGGAAAGCGTAATTGCCGAAGATATGATGAGGGAGATGGGGTATTCTTATAAAACGACAATGAAAGTAACCCAGCTCAATTCAGCTCCAATTGTCACTCTTATGACCCGAAAAAGAAGTAAACGTTGTCAATGCTGGAGTTCAACTAACTAGACCAGCTTCATAGTAGAGATTAACACTTTTTTTTTAAACATTTAACTAGGGAAATTTAAAAGAATAGTGCTTGAACACGGCACGAAATTGGATCAATAAACTCACAAATAGGCACATGTCTCTATGTGATATAAACATCCAGTTAAATTCAATACACCTTTGCATCACGTTATAAAAAGTAAATATTAATAAGCTCATGAAAAATATATTTTTCAATTTTATGTTGCATTTTTATACACTTGAAAGATCTCAAAAGAAATCGCTGCAACCAAAAAAGGCGCTGTAAAACTTCACATAGATACTCCATCACACGAAGTTGCTTTTAGGTAGCGTAGTTATTTTACTGAAGTTTATTCGTTTATCTTACAAAAACTTACTCTCTGATTTGACAGTATTGATGTATAGACATTCTTCTCAACAGAAATACAAACATAGAAGAATTTTAGGAAACCCATCTTCATATATCTTATATAAAAATACGTTCAATTTTGTTTTAGAAGCGATGACACAAGATTTTCGGCATAATGAGTTTTATTATCGTCTGAACTATAGTAAAACATATATTTATTTTTGCTTAAATCATTAATTTAGTAGCTTTTTAGTTAAAAAATTAAGATTTTTTTTCTGAGGACACTTTTATTCGTAGTATACTTTATAAGTTATAAATACTGCCTTCTTAATTATGCACAGAGCTAGTTAATCATCACGTGAGGGATTTAAAAATGTAATTTTGATAAGATAGTGTATGCAATCTATCCATGATTCATCTTTCTTCTATTTTCCACAATTGTTCAATTTACCAGTTAATTTAAATATTAATTATGTGAGTTTAATTTATAATAAGTTTTTTTTTTCATTTCTTTTGTAAAGAACGTTGCAAGTAAAGTATAATATAAATTAATTCTTCTTAGATATTTATTTTGTCTGATAGATAAATTGTATCTTTAATGGATTCATAGCAAGTATAAGGTTGAAATATTTTTTTCTAGTTATAAAGTCAAAGAGTAAAGATAAGAAAGTGATTTTCTAAAGATAATTGACTATCTTGATGCCGCAATAAAAGATTCTTCGTTATTAATAAAGTTCAGGTTTCAATTTTTACTTACTGTGTCAAAATATGTAAAAAAGGAAATTTTTTACTTCAGGCATAATTTTATATTTTTATGTGACAACAAAGCAAAACTAAAAAGATGATACATTTGAAAATTTAAATACATTTTCAACGTCTGCATATGATGCAAACGAATCAATTAGTATAGAAGTAAACAGCAGATGAGAGACTCTAAATTACTTTTTAAATTTTTCACATAAATAACAGGGATGCTGCAGGGGTTTTCTTAGCTTTATTCAGTATACATTCATGATTTCAATTAGCTCTACGCACTTATAAAGGCGAATTTGAATTTAAAACAGCAGTAGTAACTCAAGTTATAAAAAAAACTGAAAATGTGCTAATATTGGTACGAAAGCACATGAACAGGGTGGTTATAAATTAACAAGAGGTGTTTGGAGCCCTCTAGCTCGCGAACTACTGGGCGAAACTTTGCCAAATTTCGTGAGCGTGCTTATTAGACCATGGGATTTTGATTTCTGAAAAAAAAAAAAAAAAATAGTTTGAAAAATCAGCAACGAGGCTGTGTCGATTCAACCATATTCATGCAGGATGGTGTACCACCACACATCGGACTTAGGGTGCAGCGTGTTTTGCGGAAACATTTCTCTGATAGCTGAATTATTAGCCGCTCATTTCCTACGGTATGGCCCACAAGGTCGCCCGATCTCTTTCCATGTGATTTTTGGTTGTGGGGAAATCTGAAAAGTGTAGTGTATCAAAGAAACATTTCTGATATCGCAAGTTTAAAATATATGATAATTTTAAAAGCTAGAGAAATCTATTCTGATATGTTACGAGCTGCCGTAGAAAATGTTGTGCATCGCATGCAGTCCTTACAACTTTACAATGGCGATCTTATCGAACCATATTTGTGACAAAAAAAAAGTCATTTTTGCAAATAAAATGGATGCATATTTTGTCAGTAGCAATTAATTCTTCGATAATCAGAATAATATACTTTTACAGCGCCAAATTTACCCCTGGTGGTGATTTTTCAAACTATTTTTTTTTTTAATTCCAGAAATCAAAATCCCATGGTCTAATATGCACGCTCACGAAATTTAGCAATGTTTCGCCCAGTAGTTCGAGAGATAGAGGGCTCCAAATACCTCCTGTTAATTTATAACCATTCTGTACATCATTTATGTATATGTTACTATTCAAATTCTAGGAAAATATACGAACAATTAGGACACATTTTTTTGAATGTCTTTAGAAACAGCCGGGCACGAAGATTTTTTTCATTGAAATGTACGTTACTTAAAATGTAAACCATCAAATCTGTACCAATTAGAGATAACTGCTAGTAAACATTACGAGCAGTTCATAAATTTCTATTCAATCTAACATTTTATTTATTCCATTACAAAGATTAATACAAGATGAGTTTTATTATTTTTCGTTAAGATAAATTGGGCAAATCAAAAAAAAAACTTTTACACAGGAAAATCTATTTTTCGTTTATGACATATGTACGTTATATATGAATCTATATTTGTGCAAATCTCTTAAATTGCGGCAATATTCAAGCTGTTAATCTAAAAACTGAATTCAGGCTGAGCCATCCTTAGGCGTTTGAATTGTTTTCGAAAGAAATGTGATTTTTGTTTTTTAAATATAAAAGTTTCCACCCAGATTTTTAGTCTCCGTTGTGTTATTTCTTTCTTTTTGCTTTTTGCCTATTAGCTATTTTGTTAGTAATGGTATCGTTTAAGATAATATAAAACCGTCATTTCTTTTTATTTTGCTAACAAGTAATTCCCATTCAAATGGCATTAGAAATAATAGGAACTTCCATGTCCAACAAAAAGTTTAATTTTACTTTTTTTCATTTATATTTATTTTTAGTTCAATAAGATCCCTCCTTTTCACTGTCTCGATATTCCTTACGCTTTTATCGGCAAAGTATGATACACCGCCATTTTTTAAAATGCCCATGCATGTTTTACGATGTCAGACGCTTTCAAGCAAAAAAAAAAATATAACAATTATTACATGATTTCCCTCCGCATTTTATACAGCGTATCTCGGTTTAACTAGTAGGACCTCCAATTTCATAACCGTTCGTCCTAAGTGCATACTTCAAATCGCAAAAATGCTCAAAATAAGGTGCAGAGTTAAGGTATTAACAGTTTAAGAGAAAAAAAAATAGTATGACATACGAAATTTACTTTTTTATATGATCCCCAAGTTCTCTACATCAGCTATTCTCAAGTTTTTCTGGTTACGGAAATCTTAAAACTTTACATTTTCTTCAAATTAGCCCATTCTTATTAATGACTAAACTGCAGTAGTTTAATAATCTAGGAATCAAATACTGATCATTCACAATCATGTTATCTTTCGTCTGACATAAAAGAAACCTGGGAGGAAGCTTGAGCTAGAATTGAACAGTTGAAGTTTGGGATTAGCTGCTTTACATTATATTTCGGAAAAGAAATTACATTGAAAGGCAAAATCAATACAAAAAAATGAAAAATTTCAGACCAAACTAAAGAAAGTATTTGATTTCAAATTTTTAGGGGACCATGTTTGAACTGTGGTTGGAACATTTCAGCCTTTTCTGAAAAAATACATGTTGTGGAAATAAAAAACTAAATATTTTTGTTTTTCATTACTGTTGAAAATTACACGTAAATGTTAAACTATAATACGTAAACACACAACAAAAGCACGTACAATTGAAATAAAAACACTTTTTGCACACATACAATTTAAAACCCTTTTTAGCTGCCGTATCTCGCCATAAAAAAGGTGTAATAAAGCACTAGTGTAAATTGTTTTATGTTACAAAGTACTGAGTTTCACATGTTGGTAAATATTGGTAGTACTATTGTCAATGTTTTTGTTTTGGTAGTATTTTTCCATGGAGATTATTTCCCTAAACATAATCATGAGGTGATAAAAGCCGTGTAAAAAGTTAGGTTTCATGTATTTCTACTAATTTTTGTTTTTGCTAACTTTAAAACTTTTCTTTGCGTTTTGACAGTTTTAACTGTATCCGTTATTGGTGTTGCTAATTTTACCACTCTGGTACCCGAGCTCGAACAGGTATATCTACACAATTTAAGGCGGAATAAGAACAGCTTCCGTTTTTACGAGCACCATTAAAGTGGAAGTACAAATTAGCTCAACACACATGCCATAAGATCCTTTTATAGGGCAGGTAGCCTTTGACAACATACACAATCACACAGAGAAAAGACAAGAACAGAAGAAAAGGAGAAAAAGTACACCTGGTCCGGAGCCAGGATTCAAACCTCTGGTTTCCCCATCTCGACCAGTCTTCTCTGAACACTAGACAAAGTTAAATAGGGACATACTGTATGGAGTAGAATCTCATTAATCCGAGTCCCAAATAACTCAAAGTATCTAAAATACTATACCCCCCCGCCATGGTAGAAAGTAATTGCTGTATACAAACTACTATAAAAGTTAATCAGATCAGTTTGAATTTTCCAAAGAAAACCCTGCCACTGTCATAAACAACGAGAAAATATTTATATAAATCTATATAGTAATTACCATCCTTAGTAAATCACATGCGTTAGTAACAAGCAGGAAAATAGAAGTCTGGACCTTGAGAAGAAATTGCTAAGACGGTAGTAATCTAATTCTCGTCATAAAAGTTCCAACAGAAAGAGCGAACGAAGCATCGACATCTGAGTCAATTACTGCTTGACCTTTATCATGTAACTGGTAAACAGTGGACGGAAATGAGCGTTTCAGCATCATCACAAGAGAGTCTAGTACGTAAATACAGGCACTTATTTTTAGGTTTAGTGGAGTTGAGATTGCACCTTTAATGTGTCTGGTGCACACAGAAGAAAAACACATTGAATTGGAATTTATCTTTTGATTGGCACAATATAATTTCTTTGCATGGGTATATCAATGCATAAAATATTTCCATTTAGTTTTTTTATCCTTTCAACTTCAAATACTCATTATATTGAGTTCAGTTTAAAATAATATAAAAAGTAACAAAGTAAAAAAATAATGAAATGTATTTTTTCTAACTCTAATCTAGGTAACTATTCTCAATCTCACAAAGAAGCAAATGTTTATTACGTGTTTTCCTACAGAGTAGCAAGATGTATAAGACGAAAAATGTGAGGCTTTAAAAATTAACAACCAAGAAAGTAACGTTAAAAACTTCTGAATACAGTGTACTCTCACTTATATACAGCCTCATTTATGCGCCTTTTTAACTTATACGACGATTTTGAATGGTCCCAGCACACTCCATAGCAAAATAATGATAGTATTATTTTCTTATGCGTCGCTCTGAAGATGAATATTTCACTTATGCGCCGAATTTTCCATAAAATGTAAAATAATTTATTTAATTTTCTTTAAAAAATAAGCATTTTTCTTTCACTTTAATCTTTCGCCTTTATTGCTCATGGAAGGCATTCTTTCTGCATAAACTAGAGCTCTGAGAGGGTTACTTATTATGGATCGTTTTAAAGGGACCAGTTTGTAATTAGGTATGCTACAATTTTTGTTTTCTCTTTATCATTGTAGTTACGTTACAGTAACAGGTTTTTTTCTCTATTGGACTGCAGCAGCAACTGGGCAATGGAAATAAATCCTAAACCAAAATATAATTCTTGATAATCCTAGGTCTCGAAAGCATAAAAGCATAAACTAGTACGCTAGATTACATTTTGAATGAAGGGAAGGTTTGAGCATGGACATTTTATGTTCGCACTTGTTGTCTACATTACTTTGGAAGATCTACTCAACACGTTATTTTGCACTTCCAATTTGCATCATATTACTTCCGGGAACTCCTTATTTGATAAAATTAGAGCAGACACATGATGCATGCTAGGGCGGATACAAGGGAGGGGCGATGGGGCGATCGCCCCTCCTCTGAGGGACCCTTACCCAGTGAATTTTCTACACTGAAGCTCAAAAAACTTAATGTTAGACAAGTTATAATGCGGTTGAAGGAAAGAAATTTGTGATATCCTTCTGAAATGTATGAGACTTTATTTAAAAATCCGAAACTTATGTGATCAGTATTTACAAACCAGTATGCATAGTAAAAAGTGAGAAATAAAAGTCAACCGGATCCCTCCCTTGAACAAGTTTTGGATCCACTCTTGATGCATGCCTAAATTCGCGGGAGATTGCAGCTAAGAAAAACAGACAATAGCGCTCGTAACGTTTGAACAGACTGCAGCAGCAACTGAACAATGAAAATAAACCCTTAACAAAAGTATAATTTGATGAGAATCCTAGGTCGTTGGAAAACAAAAACTAGTTCTCGGGATAGATTAAATTTTTAATAAGCGTTTCAAACTGGTTGTCAAAGATGTGACAACCATTTTAAAGCATTTATGTATTGAAGTAACCGGTGAAGTCAAGTTTTTATGCCGCAAATAAAAATACGGCACATAAGTACTAAAAAATAGATTTTGTTTTGATTATAATACAGCTAAATTTAATGATATAATCAGTAATAAACTGTAAAATTGCTAATTTTACAGTTTATTTCTGTGCATTTTACAGTTTTAAACTGGAACCTCTGCTGTCAATATTATACTGTAGAACAACAGTTTTTTTTTTTGCATTGTATAGGTTTTGATAACGGCTTGCAGAATCATCGGAGTGGTACATCGAGTTCGATATGTTAATTTAAAAGAATATTTGCTGTTATTTTATCGAGTTGAACAAATCAATAAAAAACATTTTGGTATCAGAAGCGCAGTTTTCCTTATCTAGAATAAAAAACCAATTTGAATGATGCAGTCTAATTTTTAGTGTTTTATAGGGATATTTATTTCATTTTCATAATTTTATACAATAGGACTTTTGTCAGTTTTAAAGCTATAACTTAAAAGCAACTTTTCTGTTTATTTTTTTTTTACAAAACATTATTTTGATTATCTTTTCAATAAGCTTGTATAAATTTCAAATTCAAAGCTATTGACCTTAGAAATATTTTTCACCCATTTATCTTGTTCGTAATATTTTAGTTTTTAAAACTCAAAAGATAAGAAATTGCAGGAAGTGAAAAAGCGATTATTTGAAAAACAAAAACAGTTTAAATAAATAAATATATATTTTTTTAATTTTATTTACGTAAAGTTTAAAATATTTTATTTAAAAATCAATATTTACATTGCTGTTAAACAATTAATAATCTACTTAGGAAGTTAAACTTTAGATTATTTTTTAAGTATAAACATATAATTAGTAAGAAATTCATCAAACACATATTTTATACGAATTTCAGTGTCTTATTCAATATATATAAATCACGTAAAAAGAATTAATTTTAATGCCACATTGTTGCATTTCCTTTACTCCTTAATTAATTCCAGGCATTTTTTTTTGCCATTCAACTTCTTTGTCTTAATTTCTCAGCGTAAGCAATTTTGATTTTACTCATGAAATAGAACTAAAACAAATCCAAATAATTTATGGAAATAGTTTCATGTAGTAATTAATAAGCTAATTAGCGAGTCTATGCGTATATCTATCAAAAGAAACAACGTGAAATTTCTTTTCTTTTTTATTTAGTTAAAGAGTATGTAAGCAATGTTCGCCAAGTAACAGTCATATATAATCTGCAACGAAAAAAAAAACTACGGAAATTTTAGGAAGACTAATGTTATTCCGTTTTTAAAGAAATGTTTGGACAATGTTATTAATTGGTAGGGAATTAAATAAAATGATTTTCGAAGAAACATCCTTAAGCATATAAAGAAAACATTTCTAATTAGAGCAAATCACATATTGGAGGTCCCAGGAAAAAAAAGGCTAGTTTTATGTTAGAAGCTTTAACTTATTGAGACTACTGAGATTTATTTATTGTTTCTGAGATGCATAATTAAAATAGCTTGGAAACTTTTGAATGCATTTTTTCAAAGGCTCTTTTTATATTCTTATTTCGAATACAATAGAAAAGAAAACAAATGTACGATACGCAAAAGGAACTTAAATAACATTTGAACGTAAAATTGAATTAACAAGACTGTACAGTCTGAGCACGAATGAGATATAGAGGCTGACTTACGGTTTACAGTCGGAAATAAACGCATCTATTAATTTTAAGGGATGCCAGCTTTTGCAGATCTGTGTTAGCCTTTTAACAAAGCTAAACATGCACATAAAATTTTCTTTTTTTCCCTCCTTCAGATAGACTCGTCCTAGCTGGACGTTTGCTAATTCCATAGCAACCGTAAGAAAATTGTACCTTTGTACATAATAACGTGATATAATAATAATAATGATATAAGATATTGTAACAATTTTGCAACTTAACTAAACAAGAACAAGTTTCTACATTTTCCCCAGTGATCAGGAGCCAAAATCTACTAATTTTCATGAGAAATAGGCCTTGGTTTGCCAAATAATGAAGTGTTTCAAAAATTTTCAAGCGAAAAAAAAACAAAAAACAAGATGTTGTTTCGTACAAAAATAGCAGAAATATAGTGTTAAGATTAAATAAAAGCCATGTTAAAAAGAACATTACATTCCTATGAATGAAACAGCATAGCAGCAACTCAAAAGTTAATGAATAAAACTTAAACTTACTCTGCATGAACGGGTTGAACTTGCACATGAATTCTCCAAGTACGAAAAGAGGATACGTCAGCGTGCTGAGAATATGCGGACCCATACAAAATACGCATATCATAGCATCCGCAACTGCAAGGTTTGCAACATAAAAGTTGATAGTAGTCCTCATCGATCTGTTTAGGGCTACAGTCAGGATGACACTGATGTTGCCCAAGAGACCACCAACGATAATCAACACGTAAGCAAATATCTTCATATAGTCACTGAAATCCAAAGTCTTGAATATAGCTGGATTTCCAGGATAGGTTATATTTAGTAACGCAGAGAAGTCATCATCTGACGTGTCGTTGGAATTGTCATAATTTCCGCAGCTTTTGTCTGCCATTTTGTGCTTTTCAAAATCTTGTTCTGATTTGTGAAGTATCAGTTTAAGTAATGCATTTGCTTCGATCTCTATAAATGCATTCTATCAAAGTACATTAGCTTTAGTCACTTTTAAACTTCAAGTGCATATTTAGGTAGTGGTTTAAAAATGGAGTCGAATTTCTTAATGAACTTATTGTAACTTTTCTAAAATTGGCAGCTGGGTCCAACCTAAAAAGCATTTATTAAATCTAGAATTAATTTAGTTTTGTAATCAAAATTTTGTTCATCGACTTTTTGACTACGTTATTTCCTAGTCGTATTTCGTCATGATTTTGTTGAAAATAAATGTTCATTGAACTGGATTTCTAATTGCAGTAATATTTACCCAGGAGATATTCCAGCAAAGACCCAGGTTTCATGTTTTATATTTAATATTCACGTATTCATTTTTCAATGTTTAATTTTCATTCAATCAAATATTAGGTTTTTATTTCCAGTCTTTCTTCCTCAACAGAAACGCATTAATATTCCATGAAAAATAATTTTACTGTTTGCTTTGATGTCTTGTTTCGAAATTCCTAAGAGACTCCAATTAGAATAATTTTTCAACTTTACTCTCCTTAATTAAACAGAAGTTGCTTCCAAGCTTCCAATTTTTATGAATGATCTATAGGCTAAATCCACTAACTTTCATGAAATGGATCATGGTTTACAGAAGCTAATGCTGAATAATAGATTTTTTCGAAATTTTAATAGAGAAACGTTGTTTGCAATGCAAAACAAGATGTCCTGCGTTTACAAAATATTGTCGTATAATTTATCCTTCGGATAATACAAGTATTATTATCGTATTTTGCAAAGTACGCACTATGTCTTTTGCATACGTATCCCTTCCTACTTAAAGCAAACACGAAGAGGCTGCAAGCTGATTGATAAATTATTCAACACTATCTCAGCTGCCTCAAGCAAGTGTCATCTGGCTCTCTGCCAAACGGCAGATTTCCGTCGAAAATTGCTGCCCGGTACTTGTCGCTATCGTCCCCAAGATGAGCTGACCCTCCACATTATTCAATTGACACCACTTTGACCGCCTTCAATGGAACTCAAACATGGGATGCTATCTCCTGCTATATCATTCTGGAGATTATATGCTGAAGCCGAAATGAAGCACTGGCCTTCGTGTCATTACGAAACTGTTGATTTGCCGTAACGTGGTCAGAAGTGCTCCTGGCTTGAGCTTCCTTCCGAAATTAAACCTGCAAGAAATGATGTAATAAGTATAGCAAAATACAAGTTTTAAATTGCTATCAAAAAGAAACTTGTTTTTTTTTTTTTTTCGTTTTAACTGACATAGTAGAAAATCATTTACCCAGCCCACGTAAATAAAAGTCAGGGGATAGTTGATATAAAAATTACCGAGCTATTTTCTGTCTTATGTCCGCAAGGATAATTTTTACTTTATAGAAATGGGACATACATGAAACATACTGGAAATGACGATTTTCGTTTGCAAAACATCAGCTTTTTAATTTGATAACTTAATGTTTAAGGGTTTGAGTAACCGCGCTTCACTTAAATTTTTCACGTGTTTAAAACAGAAGACAGTGAACCATTTGTTTGTTAAGAAATAATGGGAAAAATATTTTTACATATGTTTATGTCTTGAAAGCTATGTGTAAAATTGTTACCATTTTTCTAAAACTATTTATTATGATTATTAATTTTTTTAACGTAATTAGAGGTAAGTCTAATTGTTGACGGATTTGTTTCTTACATTTTTTTCTTTTACCTCCCGTGCCACCAATGATGCATAAAAAAATATGTTGATGCATAAAAAATGATACAATAAAACTAATAAAATAGAAGTTATATGTATGTTAATTGGGATATTTGTTTATGAAGTACTCGAAACCCTAGTTAGCCTAAAGATATGTAAACAATTGCAATTTATGCACAGTAAGCGAGTAGCGTTTCAGTCCCAATTTTTTTTAAAAGTTATCAACATTTAATGAAACATTTAACTTATTTTAATATGTCACCATTACTTTTGGAATAAGGAAGCATTCTTAAAGGGGACAACCAAAAAATCTCCGAGGACTAGTAAAATCATCACAATTACTGTTTTGCTTTACCAGCGGTCTAAAAGAACAGGTTTTAGTTTCCCTTTAAATGAATATATCACTAATGAGGTCATGAGAAAAATATGATTGAAGTTATAAAGCATCAACGGTAATAGAAAACTGTTCCGATGAAATACTATTCCAGTATGTTATTACAAACATTATGTAGCAAAAAAAAAAAAAAAAAAAAGAAGAAAAAAAAAAAAAAAAAAAACTATGCAAAACTTAATGGAAAATAAGAATTAAAAGTTGGCGATCCTGAAAATAATAACTGAAGAGTAATTATTTGAAACATAAGTAAGGATATAATCTACTTCTTATAAAGTATTAACGTTCATTGCAATGTAAGCTGATACATTAGGAGAAAAGAAAGCACTGGGTCAAACATAGAACTAAATGCAATAAATATTATAGGTTAATACTCCCGTACATGCAGTTCGAATTTGCAGTGTAAAGTTTACATTAATCGCTGAAAAAGTATTGCAAAAAAGTTTACTTGTAGGAAATAAACGCAATTTAATCAATTGTCTGAGATTTTAATTTACTGTAGTGTTACCATTTTTCTAATAAATGTTTTCCGTACTTGTAATGTAAAAAATGTGTTTTTCAAAAGGTTATACCAAAGTGAAAGATTAAAAACAGTAAAAAATATTGACTTTCCGCACTGTTTTCTCTAGCGAAGGCTTTAGATACTGAAAAACTAATAGTATTTTTTAGGAAGAACGCTAATACTAATGGATACAATATACTAAAGAAAGTTTTCTATTATTATTTCTGCACAAGTTGTGACAAAGAATTCGTATACTGCCTTTTTTTTTTTAATTTCAGTAATTTAGCGAATTGTTTCTTTTGATCATGATTCAATCATGAAGTTTCTGCGTAGAAAAAAAAAAATTTTAAAGCGTATTTTGCGCATTTGTGCTTTTTTCGATGGCAATTAAAATTGCTAGAGTTACATTTCGGGTTTTACTTAAGATCATTACTGATTGAATTTCCATTTCTTTCTAAGATTACGATTTCACTTTGCAATTACTTAAAATTAAACTTGTTAAACCGAATTTAGTAAATATTTTGAAATAATGGTAAAATTTACCGAAGTATGCTAGTTCCTTTTTATACTTCAGTTTAAACCAGTTGTTTAAAGCAATTAATAAGTAAGCATAGTCCCGTGTATTTCACAAGTAGTTTTTACTGTCAGTTCGCTTTAAGATAAACTGTTAAGCAATACCCGATTGTGACAAATATATTTGAATTCCACTTCATAACTTATTTTGATTTATTTTGTTGTGACAAGAAGTGTTTTATGTACTTTCTCAGACGTTGTATTTAAGTAGAGACACATTGATAGAAATATTTTTTTATATTTAAACGTTTTTAGGCTAAACGTTAATATTAACGAGTGCAAAAATGAGTGAATGTTTTAAAGTTTTTTTTCCACTTATTTCGAGAGGAATAAAAAACCTTAAATGCAAAAATTGCCCAACGTCCTTTTTGAAACAACACAAAATTTAATTTTAATTTTATCAAAGGTAAGCTATTTCAAACGCAGAACCATTTATCCAAAGATGAACACTAATTTTTGCTCATCATGCAAAAGTGAAATATTTGCAAAACATGTGGTAAAAGCATCCATAATAGTAAAAGGGGTTGGAAAAATTCTCCCTTTTATGTATTTCTACTTAACTCTTTTTTTTTTCAATAGCATAAACAAAATTTCACCATGCAAAACGTCTGACTGAAAAATCACACCAAACTGATATTTTTAATTACTCTTTTTAAAACTTTGTTTTCTATTTAACATATATTGTTAATTTAAGGAACATATAGGCTTATCTAGAATTCATATATGTAACCGATTTTGAAATGTAGAAACGAAACTTTGTTCTCTATTTAACATCTATTGTTAATTTAAGGAACATATATGCTTATTTAGAATTCAGATCTGTAACCGATTTTAAAATGTAGAAACGAAGCATACTAAATAAAGGAAATTATTAAATGAAATACAAAAGTACCCGATATATGCAATAACTAAACAGGGAAGGCAAGAATTTATTATTCAAAATCATTCGACTGAAGCTTATTTTCTTAAAAAAGAAAATAAATTTTCCTCTTCACAAGAGAATAAAATATTTTAAAGAATGAATGGCAAACATATTTAACCCTTAAACAGTTTCTGTAAAAGCTAGAATAGTTTCTTTACTATACCTGATATTGCATTTCTTCTTTAATTTTCATGCATTTAGAGATTTTCAATGGTAATAATTTAACTGGCGAAAAAATTAAATTAAAAGAAAATAAGAAAAACATTGGGTAAAAGCTTTCCATTTATACGTAAAATCTCATCCCGTTTATCTATCTAAGCCATATCATCCATAATAGTCAGCAATTTTATTCGCTTAAGTTAAAAATATATTTCAAAATAGTATAAGTAGCCCATTATTGAAGTTTTTAACATTGAACGAAAACATCTAATGCGAAAAATTCATATTTACTATCCTTCCGGAAACTAAAAGTGCACTTAAGTATTCAACTATAAGTTATCTTTATACTTCCATTTTGGAACAACTCTAAATAATTCAAAAGAAATATCTTCCGATGCTAAGAAATGGAAAAATACATCAAAGCAGACGTTTCCATTAGAATGAAATTCTCATTTGGTACTTATCGTTTTAAAAATGCAATCGACCGTAAACGTACACTAATATGTTCGGTAATTGAAGAAACGTTCAGTTGGTTTATTTCTTCATATGTTTCTTCAGATGATGCCGGAATGTAACCTTCAAGAGTGGAAGGGGGGGGGGATTAATCTTCAATTGATTTGTAGAAATTACAGACATTTAAAGGTAGAGATACATTTAAGTATTTTAAAGAGATAAAAGTCTCTAATATGTCATTATTTAGGTACTTCGTGCAATATTTATGTCTTTCTTAAAGGAGTGAAACATTTCAGTTATAATAATTTTACACTAAAAATTTTAAGAAATAATTCACTTAGCGAGACATTTTTAATTTTAATAAAAACATATCCATTTAAATATGTCATTTTTTATTTACATATAAAACCTTGTACTTTAATATTTATTGAGGCTCACAACATGTGAATACTTACACCTGTGACATGGCACATTCCTGGTGTGACTCTTATTGTTGCTCAATTACTCGGTTAATTAAAAATGTATTTATGCATTTATCATTTCGCCCTTTAGGTACCTTTAATACTAAATGACTTCCAAAATTAAAATTTTATATTGTGATTTAGTTTGTTTTAATAGGGCATTAAATTGCGTCACACAATAAATTGTGTTGCCATTGCGTTAAACATAAAATGCCCTTTTTGACTTACAGATAGCAGAACTGGCGTCAAAATTTATTTGCAATGTTCAAAGTCGCCGATCGTCTTTGTGAAACTTTTATAGAAAAACAAGAGGGCAGATTTTGTTTTAAAAACAAGTGCGGTTATTTAGAATTTTCACCTCCCTGAGCTTAAAGTTCTAGCATAGAAATTATTCTAATGATGGAAGACTGTATGTTTTTATGTACATCTATTGTAATAGCAAAGAATAAACTTATTTTGCTGAAAAAATTCATCTATCGGATCCGTGATCTTCAAGATCGTGCCGTTTGGTTGTCAGTAAATTTTTTGAATTTTTGTTAAGACTTCCACCGACTTTTAGACATTGTATTTCAACTGTAAGGACATGAGGGCTAATAGTTTGTGCGTCTACAAACATGCTTTGCAATGGTCATTTAGATGCTACTAATTTATTTTCTCTCATTATTACACTATTGCATGCTTTCTTGGTTAGTACAAAAGAGTGATGTTTTGACATTTAGTTAAGAACTAACCTGATGTTATTTATTAGCAATAAAAACTTGTTGTGTGACTAATAGTTTATACCTGTTAAAATAAATAAAGGATGCTGTTTAATTTTTAAGAAAAATAAAGACAGTTAATTGAATCAGTATCAGTCACGGGATTACAGAGAATTCTAACCACACTTAAATGGTAGGTGTTTATTCAAAGATGGTCGTAATGAGCTAACAGTAACTCACGCTCAAATGCGTTCAAACTCTTATGAGACGATTCTTCCTTACCCCAATGCTCAGACAACAACATTTACTAAAATTCGCTAACCTATGTGTGGCAGAATTTCCAGACAGCTTTAAGTGCTTTAGAAATCCCGATCGACTACTTGAAAAGCGAGAGCAGTAATTACAAAGCAAAATTATCGTCGAAACAACAGCATGAAAATGAATCTTGATGACCGTGTTTGCAGAAACTGCAATAGTTTCCATTATTGAAGCATTAAAGCATGATGTAACAGCTGCAGTGTGTGTTCTGCGTTTGGAAATTTTTAACCAAAGTGAAGGCTTTTATGTGAAAATATTCGCTGCTTATTCTCTGACTTCAAGATTATATGGGAATGAACATGTTGAATAAATTAAATTTTGCGCACTATACTGCAGTGCTTAGTGGTATCTGCAGTTGAGCTTAAACTGAGATATTACTCTTTAAAGTTTTGTATCTGATTCAGATGAAACTATTTCGGAATTAAAAAAAAAAAAACAACTTCCGTTATCAAATGACCATATAAATTTGTATTTAGGTACAATACGTCACAAAGAGCCGCCTGGTGACGATAACTCAATTTGTTAAAAAGTGCAGATACGACTTTTGTGCTTAGCACGGCAGTATAGTTAGCCTGTTATGAAATTTATTTGATGTACTTTATTTTAATTTTGGATTTCTATTTTTTCTTTTAAAAATAAGTTATCGCAGGACTTCAACCTCGACTTCAAACATTATAGGACTTCAAACTCCATTACTTTTTCATTAGAGGCATTTCAAGATTTTAACCAAAAAAACTAAAATATAGCTTCGGTCAGAAATTTTATTTAACTAAGGTTTAATTATGCTTAATATTGTTATGTACTAGTGTATATAACAATACAAACTGTATTCCTGTTTTCCAATAACAGTGCATTCTGGTGCACTAACTATAGATATACTTGATACTTTTATTCAGTGCCGTGGCCATGGTGGACCGATAGATAAAACTTCGGACTTACAACTGGAGAGCCCCAGATTCGATCCTGGATGAACAAAGTTCCATAGTCTTAATTAACAGTGACCTGGGGACGTTAAAAATGCTCGCTGTCACAAAGTCCTCCCTTAGAATCGATACCTCCGGGGGCACTACACCAGGTGTTTGCTCGGCTTCTGGTCTGGATCAAAAAAATAGAGCGTTCTTCAAATCCTCATTTACGTCCCATCCCTAATTAAACCACTTGTTATGGTAGGTACGGGAGACCCTGGAGTGAAAAGTGGCACTTTTATTCTGACATTCTGGTTTTTATTTGAATTACCTTGAATAAATTAAAGACTATAAAGATTTAGCTTTAGCACATGAAGTGCTCAGTAAAACACACATTTAATTCCGAATTTACCACCAATTTTACTTTTTGTGAGATATGGCCAAGCCCGTCTTTTAGGGTGGCGGGGGGGGGGGGGTCAATTCCCCCCCCCCCCCGGTTTTGAGAATTCAATGTATTTACATATAAGTGGGCATGGTTTTTGCTGTTTTCCGATGAAATTGCATTGTGTTTTCACCCTTTGCCCCCCCTCCCCTGGAAAAACTTGAAATGGCGTCCCTGGATAGGGCCCTGTTGTGGAGGATAGTTTTATTTTCATGCAATTTAATCTGAATGGACAATTAGAATATTTTGTATGAAAATTAGAAACATTTTTACGAATTTTCTATTATTTATGCTTGAACACAAGTGATGTTAATAAAGCTGAGTACGATATTTTTTAAACTGTATCTCGCCTATTTTTAAAATTATACTTGATATGAAATATTCTCGTTGAGTGAAAAGAGAGCACTTCCTACTCGCTTGACCTAATGGAGATCTTATTAGGTCTTACGAAACTAGCAGATACTTAATGGATTTCTATCCTCAGCACCATCTATATGAGATAAGCATTTTTTTTCATTATTGATTGAATGAATGCATTCTTTCCTACCGCTTCAAGTCTTCTTCCAATGTTCAACAGATATTGCGGAAATCCTTCAAAAGTACATTTCTCTTTTGATTCAATTTCGAGATTTCTACGTGTAATGCTTTCAAAATTTATAGCTGTCTTGTAATTTTATTTCTTCTGACGCTTTTTTGGGAAACAGCTGCTGCACGTAAATAGCTATATGTGAAAAAAAAAAAAACAATTTAAAAGAACTAGGGTAATTTCGGTTTCTATGAGTATCTCTCTTTAAAAAATAGATTTTTCTTGATAGGAAATGATTGCTATACCGGAATATAACAGTTATACAATGTTATTAGAGTTTTATTCTGTCGTAGTGCGGTATTTTTAGAGCGTGTAACATAAATCTGATATGAAATAAGAACTTTAAACATAAATCATTATGTGAAAGTTAGCTTGACTATACTAAACGAAGCAGTTCTTAATAATGTATAAATTTTTGTAGCATCAGTAACACTTTATTAGAAACATTATTTCTGTATAATTTGTAGAGTTAAATTTTAGTATCCGACTGAAGTCAATATGCATCAATAGCTTAGATGAACATGTTCAAAACAAATTCATATCTATTGTAATTACATTTACCTTTAAAGATTATATTAACCTATTTTAATGCCTATTAACATAATTTTTAAATTCCAGCATTTTTATTACTCTGATTTGTTTGTTTTCTAAGATAAATTAATTGCAAAAATTCATGAAGCTGCATCATTTTACACAATAAAGTGAGAAGGGATATTGGTAAAATCTTCTTTCTGCAGCTCCTAATGACAAAAGAATGTTAACGAAATTAAAGTTTTATTATTGTACAAAACACATTTTTGTTGAGAAAAAAAAGAAGTCTATCTGCCACATTAAAAAATAACAGAGAAAAGGTTTGTGCAAAACACATCTGAAATTTTATTTGCAGCACTGGTCGATTTCGCCCAGAAAACTTACCGGCGAAATTTTCCCCATTCTATCGGCCGCTTAATGCATTATTGCAGTCTTGTCGAAGCAACTTAAATGTTCACAAACTATTTTTCCCTCAGTCAGTATCTTTCAAGCCAGTCTATGCTATAATTTAAACAGGTTTCTACAAACACAAATGAGCTCAAGAATATATTGTTAAAATTTTGACAAAGACAAAATAATGAGCTAATAAAGGCCATTTCAAACGTTGCTCGAGTTCACACACTTGCAGCCGAAATATCTCACTTTATACAAAAAGAGTGTTTTTTTTTAATGCATTTGAGGTGTGATGTACTTGACTACACTATGTGAAGCTCACCGACTTTAAAAGAGGTCTTATCAATATTTAATAAGGCTCAGATTGATTGACAAGGAGCTGTGATACTTTAGCAATCTTAGTACCAATGGTTAAGTGAAGGAGACAAATGATTAAATATGTCCTGGGATATGAATGTATTCTAGGATTGACCAATTAACAGAGCAAATACGTCTGTACTAGCAATGCCGCATCAATTGGCCTGCGACATTTGCCAAATTGCATGAATTACGTAGCATCAAAGCAATTCGTTCGTAGCCTCTGATGAAAGGGATACTGAAGAAGATTATCAAGCTTGGAGCTGGGGGAAGGTGGGTCACCACTAGTATACATTTATATAGTGCCTGTAAAAATGTTTGAAACCTGTTCTTCTCTTCTGCTTCAAAGTCTTGAAGAAGATCAATTAGAAGCGGCCACCAACACAGTGTCCGTAGTTGTTTTAAGTCATCAATATCTCCTGATTGAAAGCTTTGAAGGAGACAGTTAAGCTATTGCCACTAACACCAGTTGCAGCAATTGACGGCAATGATTGTCTGAAAACTCTCTATGTTACTTTATGACGTTAACATGCTTGGAAAAACATAATCAGTTCTGGTATTCTTTCCAAACATACCAAAATAGTGAATTTCTTTTAAGCATCGACGAAAAAGACATTCAAAAGTAACAAATGCATTAATACATAACGCAAGTTCTGAATGCCACATTTTTCAAAAATTTTATATTTCCAAAAGAAAATAGGAAACAAGTAAAAATAAAATATGTAACTCCATTGGTAACGTAGAAAATGAGTTAAGGATAGTTTTCATTAAAAGTTAAGTATAAAATAGTGTAATCGCAAATAAAATAAAAATTCACACATGAAAAGTTAAGCAATTATGTAAATCTTGTGCTTACAAAGTGCGTTCTCTAGATTTAGAAAAAGAAAGAAAATGAGAAAGCATGCTGGAGATATCCGCTGCCAATGCAACAAAGGATAAAAGAAACACCCATGTTAATGTTAGAATGAAACATATTTATGAATCATTTAGAAAATCATTTTCAACTAAAGTTGTTAGAAACGCTTTTTAAATCAGGACACAAAATAAGCCTTAACACGTTTTGGAGGGCATGTTAAAATGAAAAAAAAAGAAGGAAAGAAGCACACAAAAATATCCAAAAATGAAAAGTTTAAAATGAACTTAATGAGATAAATATTGAAATGTTATGGTTGAACACTGGAGAAAATATACTTAAAAGCAAAACGTTAAGCTAGTGTTAGAGACAAGTTATAAGAAAAGCTACTTATGGATTAAGTAAAAGATACAAGCGAAATGAATGATATCAGGATACATAGGAATTTAAAATAACTTCAAATGGAAATTTATTACATCATTTTAGGAATTTTTGTCTATAATAACATTGATATCGGGTAAACTGGGCAACGTACATTGAGGAAATGTACATTTTTTTGTCAGTACTGATGATAACCGTATTCGCTTATGAAGCAGTCAAGTTTGTATTCGCTTGTATTTGACACGATTTAAACAAAATAGTGTTACTTCAACCGCTCTCAACTTGCACGTTCCACCCTCTGACTTGATTTAGTAATTTATTTAAAATTTTGTTTAAAAGTGAACTATTAACCCATTAATGCCTAGCGTCCTTTTTTTAGGGACGGTCCAAAAAAGAGTCTGAATTTTCCCAAAATGAACATTTCAACCAAATAAAAATGTTCAATTTGTACCTTGGTATTGTTGCAATTCGTTATTAAGAGATTGCAGCACATAACCATTGTAACGTGCGTTCTGCAGCAGTTTAAATATGATAGTTATCAAAAATGACGTCGTTCACAATCACAAGAAAAAAAGCTAAGTTTTCAAAGTTATTCCCAGCTTCCCAGTTTATCTTAATTGCTGATTTTATTTCTTCTTATAAAATGTCTTTTTAAATATTATATCGTAGGCAGAAAAAAAATTAGTAAAAAAAGTATGTACCCTCTGGGGTCTATCGTAACTTTTAAGGGACGATTTTTCTTTCCTTAATAAAAAAATTATTTTTTACATAATTTTTTTATATTATTTTTCCTGTCCATTAAAACACTATTTGTAACCAGTACACAAAATATCTTTGGAAAAAAATGTCAGACATTAATGGGTTAAAGAACTCTTAGTGCCTGCAGAGACATTTCAAAGGTAGTGTATAAATATGAACTCAGAGGCAGATTTATTTTGTTTTAACATATATCACTTTGGATGCGAAAAAACAATTAAGATCGATATCAGACTTGATAACTTTAATACAGGTAGTTATCAAAATAATGTAAACACTTGAGATTCATAAGAAAAATCTACCGTTCATCGCAAATAAGCAATGAATTGTTCTGTAACTTAAGTAATACAAAATATAGACTTCAGCGAACATTTCCACATTGAAATTAAATCACCCATGCATTCGGGGGATGACAAGAAGGGGGGTCGGAAGAAAAACCGCTTTTTGACCATAACTCTTCGAAAATAACTCGGAATAAGCTGTCAATTTCAGCAATTAATTAGCATACTATGTATAATTACTGTACAAATTTTTATGAACGTACTACTTATACTTCCGAAGATATGAAACATTTTTTAAAAAACGGCAATTTTGTTTGAAGGTTTTTTGCTCATAACACACAGAGTTTTTGATAAAACCTTATAAAAACTTCAGGAAAGATGAAAAAATACAAGAGAAAGAACATACTAAAACGGTAAATAAAAATATTAAAAATTCAATGAGATATGAACGTTAAAAGGAAATAATTTTTCACGGCGCATGCGCGAACGACAGAAATGTATAACTACAAAAATATTGTACCCTGATTTATACTGCATCTTATAAAAAAAGTTCCAGTTGAATATCATGAAAATTGAAAAAGATATCAGCGATCTAGTGAGCTGTATTTCATTCATTCGCAGAAAATACATAAGTAGTGAGGGCCTGTCCTCAAAAAGCTATTTTTAAATTATAGGTGATTGCGGTCATCGTTCAAAACCAACGTTTCAGAGGGTGTTCGGATACTTTTGGCCACCTACGTGTGAGGTCTTTTTGGCCGAATAGGCGAAATGTGACTTCTATGCCGAATATAAATTTTAAAACTGTGTACAATTAAACATTGAAAAAAATGCTCGATTATCACCACACTATTTGTGGACAACCCCCCACCATTTATGTATTGTCTGCGAATGAATGAATTACAGCTCACTAGATCGCTGATATCTTTTTCAATTTTTACGATATTCAACTGGAACTTTTTCTATAAGATGCAGTATAAACCAGGCTACAATATTTTTGTAGTTATAAATTTCTGTCGTTCGCGCATGCGCCGTGAAAAATTATTTCCTTTTAACGTTCATATCTCATCGAATTTTTAATATTTTTATTTGCCGTTTTAGTATGTTCTTTCTCTTGTATTTTGTCATCTTTCTTGAAGTTTTTATAAGGTTTTATCAAAAACTCTGTGTGTTATGAGCAAAAAACCTTCAAACAAAATTGCCGTTTTTTAAAAAATGTTTCATATCTTCGGAAGTATAAGTGGTACGTTCATAAAAATTTGTACAGTAATTATACATAGTATGCAAATTAATTGCTGAAATTGACAGCTTATTCCGAGCTATTTTCGAAGAGTTATGGTCAAAAAGCGGTTTTTCTTCCGACCCCCCTTCTTGTCGTCCCCCGAATGCATGGGTGATTTAATTTCAATGTGGAAATGTCCGCTGAAGTCTATATTTTGTATTACTAAAGTTACAGAACAATTGATTGCTTATTTGCGATGAACGGTAGATTTTTCTTATGAATCTCAAGTGTTTCCATTATTTTGATCACTACCTGTAGTATTTCTGAGTAAGTATTGTTAATTATTCTTAAAATATTTCAATGTTAGAGTCCACGGGACCGATCGAAACGTGTTTTGATATAATGTATCAATTTGTTTAAAATAATAATGGCATTAAAAGCATCCTCCTCCCCCCCCCTCAAAAAACCTTTAAAGAGGATTGAAATTCTGTTTTTATGAATTGCTTTTTCCCCTAAAAATGAAATGTTTGAATTGTCAAATGTTAAGATTATGATTGATTCAGTTAATGAAACACGAATTGGAAGTTTTCGTTTTTTATGTGATAGAAATGTCTTCTTAAGGATTTCGTGAGTGTTTAAGCTAGATTTGCCTACTTTTTGTTTTGAAATGTAAGTTATTTTCACATCTCCGGAATGAATGACTGTGAAGGCACAACCTGTCAAACCTGACCTGGAGCACAACTATCATCAGGAGCACAACCTGAGCAGTCCATTTTCTTCTGCTATATCCGATACTTTATTTAAACATTTCAATGGGAGAAGTGTTACTAAGAAAGCTGAGAACACATATTTTTCTCTAAACACCCGTATTTAGTTTTATATGGTGCTGAGAGAAATATAAAATAAGAGAAAATAACTTCAAATTAAAAACATAATGTAAACATCAAAATCAGTGATGTATAGTCTTTTTGTGCTAGAGCACGGCGTCTCCTAGTAACTTCATTATAGCAGGCCAGAATGCATATAAAAATTCGAAATATTTTACCCTTTTCGAAATATTATATAAAAACATGATATCGGAAAACAAATCACAAAACAATAATTGTTGTCACCATTACTTGATGATTATTCTATTACAAGCATGTTTTTCAGAAACCGCAATTTCTTAATATTTTAATTAAAACTTATGACATCGTCACTTTTCGTGATTTTCAATTCCAAACATTCAAGAAAACAACGGGCCACACACAGGCCCGTCATTTCAAGTTTTTCAGGAGGGGGAGGTGCAAGGGGTGCAAACAAAATGCAATTTCATTGAAAAGCCACAAAAACCACGCCCACTTATATGCGAATACATTGATTTCTCAAGTTCATAAGGGGAGGGGGCAACTGAACCCCTTGACCCCCCTAAATGACCGGTCTGGACACACCAATCAGTTTCGAGGGACGGATGATGATCAGTAAGCGGTTGGACCCCACTGGTCTAAGCGATTTCTTAAAAACAGTGCGTCCGTTTAAAATCAGATAAAAATCGATTAGATTCTTATGTAATACTTAAATATTTGCTTCAAATTCAAAAGAAAACTATTCAAGCTATTAAATTGAAGCAATAAACGTTTATTATCTACCAGATAAATAACAGAAAGTTATATCCCTAGCAAAAGAAAACAACAATCATTAAACTGAAACGCTTAAACAACATTATTATTTCATGATCACTTACCCCAAAAACATTTTATCTCTTTAGATTTTAACCCAGTATTATCTTCTCAACTTTTTTGCTCATTGTGTGTTAGAGATCGAATGATAGAAAATCGATATTAAGGAAGATAAACACAAGTAATGAAGTTCTCAAGTGATTTCTTTCAAGAAAAAAGCAATGACAAGTGGTGTCATTTGCGACGCGGTTTACGAAAATAGTAGATACGGTTCGGAAAGTTCGGGATCTTTTCTAATTTTATTTTAGCGGCTTTGGTTAAAATCAATACGTAGGCAGTTCAAAGCACTTTCATTGTTTTGTTTTTTTCACTTATTACAAAGCTCACGAGACTGGTAGAAAATAAAGTCAATATATATTTTTTTCTGTTTTGATACTATGCGTTCAATATGTATTTTTGTATTACTTGATAGGGCAATGAAGAATTTTTTCTTATAATTGATACAATAAAACGAGTACATTGCAATAAAAAAATTTTGTTAAGAAAAGTTTACTCAAAATATATGCTGAAGCTGATGATCAATCACATTACTTGTACTGTTTATTTGCTACACTAATTTTAATTAGTTGAAAGAAATCAACAAAAATTTTTTTTGACTTTTTACTTTTAGGGAGATTATTATTTTGTCAGATGATAAGGGGGACAACTGTACACTTATAAAGTCATTGCAATGCCCAAATCGGAAAAAGCATGTCATAAATATTGATTAGAATTTTTCAAAATGTTGAATACTTAAAAAAAAGGAGACTCTTGAAGTTGACAATATTTTTTTCAAATAGGACACCATGAAAATGTCTGTGGTCATCATTAACCAAGTGCTGATGAAATCTTCATTCACGGCATCTAATATACATCCGAGAATTACGAAACAAAAACATCAATTCATTGCACAATGTTCTTAAAAGTAATTTTAAAATGTAACAAAAACCTTAAATTAAAAAATAAAACTAAAGAAGAGGAAAAACTCATGCGCTTTTAAAGCCGAAAAATGGCTTCAAAAGAGTAAATACCTCTGTAAGCGAAAGAATAAGAGGTAAATGTATGTTTTTTAATATTTTGAAAAGCTTATTCTACACTATACAGCAGTGAGTAACAGCCTCTAAGCAAGGGCTAAGGCGGCAGGAACCTGCAATACACCGCCAACTCGCCTATTTCGATCCATGGACTGCAGTTCGTGCTTATTATGCACTCATCAGCATGGAATTGCGAAAGTAGCCGAGTTGGATGCAAAATCCTCTTATGGAGCAAAGAGAGCCAAAAAAACTGGTAGCTAATAGGAAATTAGAATACCAGCGAGCGACATTGATCGTTATAAACGATAAAATTGTTAATAACGATTCTAAAAATATTTATCCTACAGATCTTGATCTCGTTCACACTAATGATAATATTAAACAAACAAATTTTCTAGATTTGCACATCTCTATGACAGAAAATGATTTGAATATTGACCTTTATGATAAAAGACTTTCTTTTAATTTTCACGTTAATAGACTGATTACTTGGGAATCAAACATCTCTATCAAAGTTTTTCACAATACCCTGATTAATGAAATCTACAGGATTAAAAATATTTGTAACACAAATAACTACATTCAAAAAAACATTAATCTTTTGTAATCTGCACTTTAATACAATAATGTTCCATCATCTTTTTATTCTAATTATCTAAAAAAAGCTTGGCTGTGTCCGGTCAATATACTGCAACCGTAGCTTTTATTTTTCCTGCCCTTGGGATACTTCATTTTCAATCACACTCAACTGCAACCGTAACGTTGTTTATTTCCTACCTGCTGCATGTTTAGTTTTCAGTCTCACTCAGATGCTGTTTTTGTCTTCGGGGTTTGTTCAATTGGCTTTTCTGCATTCCATGTTCCTTCCGCTTGAAGGTGAGTTTTTTGTTTTCTTGGTTTCTTTCAAGGCTCTCGGGGGAGATGACATGTTTTTGGGACCCTCCCACATATTATACAGAAAGATCCTCTTCGAATCAAAGTCGTGGTCTTCCCCCTGATGAAATGCTGCGCTTTGGTTCGCTTTTGTATTTTGGTTTTCATCTTTTCATTTTGTTTGCTTTTTTTCAATATTATTGTGCTGTTTTTGTTTCTAGCGGCTTT
>JAXGGA010010702.1:0-45681 GCA_038373865.1 Uloborus plumipes | reverse complement strand
ACGTTAGTATTTAGTTTAGTGGTAGCCTTGGGTATTTGATTTTAATATAGGGTATCACTTTTGTAGCAGTTGTAAAAGTGAACGTGTCTTTGATCTCTTTGAAAAGTTGTCAGAACGACGGCAGTAGATGGCGATGTTGTGCAAATGAAGCCAATAAAAATTGTCGTATTAAATTTTAAGTTTAGAGGGTTTTTTTTTTTTTTTTTTTTTTTTTTTTTTTTGCGGAATTCCGCACGGGTCACCTAGTTAACGTTTTATTGCGTTACTATGCCGACATCTTTTAAATTCATTGTTGGCTCCCTTTTCTTCATTTCGTTTCTTACAAGCATTTTATTTTACTGCGTTTCTAGGCTCTCCTAGCTGTGTGGTATATAACAAGGCAAATAATTCCTTTTAGTTCGGTACAATTTCAAAGATTTTAGCCTTTAATACATATTGTAGCAATTTGATATTTGACAGCAAACGTGCCTTTTAACTTTAAAAAAAATAGTGGGGAAGACCGCAGATATTGTCGATATCGTTTTTGTTTCGTACTGCTATTGTTTTCTTATTCTTTTTTTCTTATGCAATAGGTATGTAAGTAGGTTTCAAATGAGTCAAATATTATTTTATTTATTTATTTATTTTTTAATGATTTAAGATAGTTACTAATCTAAGCAAATAATATGATTCATCATATTTTTGTAACGTTTTTACTACTTTGTATCATTGGTACTAAACACATAATTTAATTGCATAGTATTTTTATATTGGGTAGTGTTTAATTATTCTTTTAACGTTTTTTTCCTTATGTATCACATACATACGTTGGCTTCAAATGAGTCTAACTTTTCTTAATGGTTGCATATAGTTACTAATCTAAATAATTTGATTTGTCATGGTTTAGTACAACATGGGTACTTATCTAAACACATAATAAAAGTGCGTGGTATTTTTATATTGGGTATTGTGTTGTGTAGTACATTTTTACAGAGGTAGCCCGTGCAACGCCAGGCCACGCAGCTAGGTCTTTTTTATGTGTAAATAATTCGATTGACTTTTTAATGCAGGAAAGCTCTTTAGCGAGCCGCTTTAGCGGGGAGTATGTTAAAATTTTTCTTAGTATTTTAAAGGCGAGCCTGCTTGGCAGCGAGTGGTTTCTTGAAACTTTCCTCGCTACTTTAAAGGCGAGCCGCCTTGGCGGCGAGTAGGTTGTTTAAACTTTCTTCACTACTTCAAAGGTGAGGCACCTTGGCGGCGAGTAGTTTTCTCAAACTGCCTTCACTACATTAAAGCCCGTGCAACGCCGGGCCACGCAGCTAGTATAGTATAAGATCCGGCATGGGTTTATCTAGAGCCGCTACAAAGATAGGCCGACGCATCAAGCTCAAGTTTCACCACTTTGGATCCAACTTATTTACTTTTACTTTCACTTTTCATTGTTGCAGAGTTAGGGTTACCAAAGCAAAGTTTCTGGACATCGCCAAGCTTTGTTAAATTCACGTGAAAAGTTACCAAAACACGATAACTCGCCAGAACAGACAACCCTTCAAACACGAGCTGGATCCAAAATGGTCAAACCAAGGCTACACTAGATAGCGTTTTATACAGGCTTCTTCATTTGATCAAAATCCTTGGGATAAAAACGGACGTCCTTTTCCAGCGACATCTATCGAATTTTATGGTAACTAACATTTCTACAAATCAAATAATAAAAGACAAAATTAAAAGTTAATTTGTTGGCGACCATTTTACAATTTGGCATTCAATTCTATTTTAGTGTATTTTAACGTTATTTAATAGCTCGTTCGATTTGTTGGTTCATTCTGCATTTTAACGGCTTATTTTAATTAGTTAGTGAATTATTTTTCATTTTAATTGATTCTAATTATTAATTAACTATGAAACGACACTGGCACCGCAGAGCGATAAATGGCGATTTTGGAACGATAGTTCCATCAAAACTTTAGATGAGTTTAGATGGTCAAATTAATTTATTTGGCGATTTTTTTACATTTTAATGGAAGTTCTCCGTAAAGCTTTTGAGAATATTTCAATAACCGAGATCTTTGGTAGTATGTACGTTTCAGTTATAGGTACGTTTTTTAGCCTACTTTCCCGTTAAAAATAAAAGAAAGACGAAAAAAAGTATTAAAAGTAGCTTAATGCATCGAAAAAATATCGCCAAGTCCAAAAAATATCGCCAAGTTAAAAAAAATATCGCCAAGTCCAAAAAATATCGCCAAGTTAAAAAAATAAAGAGGTAAAATGAATATCGAAAAATTAAAAATTTGAAAGTAGGGTATTGAGATGGGGAATTTGTGTGTCGGTCTGTCGGTCGGTCGGTCTGTCGGTCTGTCTGTCCCCCCCCTAATAACTTTTGAATGAACATTCCGATTTGGACAAACTTTTTTTTGTTGGAAAGATCTCGGCGAGTACAGCTCATTCCCATATTTGATTTTTCGATTTGAACAATTTTTGGTTCAAATTTGAGCCGTTCAAACAACCGGTCCCGCGATACTAACTTTTGAATGAACAGTCCGATTTTAACAAACTTTTTTTTTGTTCGAAAGGTCTTTTCAAGGATACTTCATTCCCGTATCTACATTTTCGATTTGAACAATTTTTCGTTCAACATTGAACCGTTTAAGCAACCTTTCTCCACCTAATAACTTTTGAGTGAACAGTCCAACTTAAACGAGCCCAAAAAATATCGCCAAGCCTAAAAAATATCGCCAAGTCCAAAAAATATCGTCAAGTCCAAAAAATATCGCCAAGTCCAAAAAATATCGCCAAGTCCAAAAAATATCGCCAAGTCCAAAAAATATCGCCAAGTCCAAATATCGCCAAGTCCAAAAAATATCGCCAAGTCCAAAAAATATCGCCAAGCCCAAAAAATATCGCCAAGCCCAAAAAATATCGCCAAGTCGAAAAAATATCGCCAAGTCGGAAAAATATCGCCAAGCCCAAGAAATATCGCCAAGCCCAAAAAATATCGCCAAGCCCAAAAAATATCGCCAAGCCCAAAAAATATCGCCAAGCCCAAAAAATATCGCCAAGCCCAAAAAATATCGCCAAGTCCAAAAAATATCGCCAAGTTAAAAAAAAATATCGCCGAGTCCAAAAAATATCGCCAAGTTAAAAAAATATCGCCAAGCCCAAAAAATATCGCCAAGTCCAAAAAATATCGCCAAGCCCAAAAAATATCGCCAAGTCCAAAAAATATCGCCAAGCCCAAAAAATATTGCCAAGTCCAAAAAATATCGCCAAGCCCAAAAAATATCGCCAAGCCCAAAAAAATATCGCCAAGTCCAAAAAATATCGCCAAGCCCAAAAAATATCGCCAAGCCCAAAAAATATCGCCAAGTCCAAAAAATATCGCCAAGTTAAAAAAATAAAAAGGTAAAATGAATATCGAAAAATTAAAAATTTGAAAGTAGGGTATTGAGATGGGGAATTTGTGTGTCGGTCTGTCGGTCGGTCTGTCTGTCCCCCCCCCTAATAACTTTTGAATGAATATTCCGATTTGGACAAACTTTTTTTTGTTGGAAAGATCTCGGCGAGTACAGCTCATTCCCATATTTGATTTTTCGAGTTGAACAATTTTGGTTCAACATTGAACCGTTCAAGCAACCTTTCCCCCCTAATAACTTTTGAATGAACATTCAAATTGGAACAAACTTTTTTTTGTTGGAAAGATTTCGGCGAGTACAACTCATTCCCATATTTGATTTTTCGATTTGAACAATTTTTGGTTCAACTTTGAACCGTTCAAACAACCTGTCCCGCGATGCTAACTTTAGAGTGAACAGTCCGATTTCAACAAACTTTTTTTTGTTCGAAAGAACTTTTCAAGGATACTTCATTCCCGTATTTACATTTCCGATTTGAACAATTTTTCGTTCAACATTGAACTGCTCAAGCAAGCTGTCACCCCTAATAACTTTTGAGTAAACAGTCCGAAAAAAATGACTGACTGTGCAGACGATTTTTTGTTTATTTATTCATTTGTTTTATTGAATTTATTATTATTATTATTTTTTTTTTTGGCAGACGATTTTTTTTTGTAACAAAAATGTTTCATTCACTAGGGCATTTTATTCTTAATTTATATTTAACAACTGGCAACGGATTAAAAGTGAAATTCGAGACATTTTATCAACGGACGAGTTTTTTTTTTCTTTTTTTTCTTTTTTTTTTCTTTCTTTGATAAAATGTGTTTTGATGTACTTTGTACTTTTAATTTTTTTTTGAAAACAATTGAGGAATTTTTCTACGGAAGAACTGTAACAGTTACATTCTTTAAAAGGTGCGACAAAACTTTATTTATTCATTTATTTACTTTTTATGTGTCTATTTCATCTGATGAGAGAGGTATATTTTGCTTTTAAAGGTATGTTTGACATAATTTTTAGTCTTAGATAATCAAGAGAATAATGATCAGATGCTAGAATGCCGATGTCGATGTACGGGAAAGTAGGCTCGTTTAGTTCTTGACAGAACTTCTTGTTAACTTGGCGATGTATTTTCTTACCACCTAAGCGAAGATTAAAATTTTAAGCTTGCATCGTCTTCTTTTCTCTTATTTTGCATTTTAATTTAAATTTCAATGATAATAATGGCTCGATATATTTATTAAACTTGTTATGTTACATGCTAATGGAGCTTTTGAAGTTGATTTGGCGAGTTTTTTTAATAAGAATTCTCACATTATTTCGCAGCTTTTTTTCAGTTGGCCCATTATTTTACTTTCAAGTATTAAACTTATGTGTGAAATTAGAAACAAAAAAGGGAAGATTTCGGTGATTGGAAGTCTGGTTATCTTTCACTATTGGCGTTAAATCTTTGTGTCCAATTTATGAGCGAGGGAAATATACTTCCTTCGCAAACATAAACTAAAGAGCAACAAAATAAAGTAATTATCGCCAAAAATTTGGCAACCACAGCAGATTCCCAATTATCGAAATATTATCAATGTGTGAAATTTAACGTAAAAAGAACATTACCTTTTAATGTTGTGTAAATGAAAACAAAATTTTACAGTTGGTCGTCGTAATATTGTAGTTTTGTTTATTTTTTTCGTACTTGTATTGCTCTTTAGTACCAAACGATTATATATGCTCATTTCGTTTTTACTAAAGAAATTAATATGTTTTGTTGTCAATCGTCTTTCCGTTGAACACCATCGCTTCATTAGTGTACATTTCATTCTGGGGCATCAAAATGAAATGTCTCTACGAATAGATTCGCCATTTATCGCTCTGATGGGTCAACGCTATCAAAATGAACATCTGAGCTTTTGCGTAGCAATTAAGATCGTGTGAGCAACAGTAATGAAACAAAATAGTAAATAGAACAATATTATTTCATTGCTACATTTTTATTTATCGGCTGCGAAGAAAAGCGTATATTTTATTAATGCAGAGATGTCAAAATTGAACGCCATTGCTATATGTTGCTAATTCGAAGAAAGTAAACAATGAATGAATGTCGTATGACTGAATCATGAGTTGCGACCAACTTTACCTGAAAAGGGAATTTATTTCCCCTAAAAAGCAGTACTAAGAGGGCCTTCGGCATCAATTCACTCTGTACTCCACTTCAGTTAACTACATCAATATTTTTTAACCCAATCAATATTTTTTTATATTTGATAGGATAAACGTCACTTTTTACAGCGGAAACAACATGCTAATAAATGTAAACAAACATTTGGGAGGTCGTTGTTCAGCGCTCTCTAGCGGGCAAATCTTTACCATTGATGTTTTGAGTAATGAAGAAGCCTGTATAAAACGCTATCTAGTGTAGCCTTGGTCAAACTTAATCTTGTGCGTCGGTTCGTCTGGATAGGGGCCTTAAGTTTACCTACCCTGATCAAGTTTCCTAATATGTTATCTATAAAAATGCAGATTAAAGTATCACAAACACGTCGGTATATGATATGTACATATTCAGCGGATTCCTTCTGATGTGGACATTTGGGGCAACGAGGAGGCTGATGTCTTGGCAAAGAAGGATGATGGAGAAGTACATTCCTATCTACTTATATTAAAAACTGAGTATCTTTCTCAATATCTTTCTTTCTAACTATCTTTCTTTCTAACTATCTTTCTATCTTTCTATGTCACGCTTCTTTCTCCTGAACGCCAATGAACTGAAAGTCGAACCAGGTACCGATAGATAGGTAATTTTTCAAGCTTCTTTAGTTTCAATTGATATAATTATACGATTTTAATTAGCGAAGATATCAATTAATAAGTAGTCAAATTTAAAGCGATTAAGCCGAATAAATGATTAAATATGAAATCCATTCTTGCAAACCGTCGTTGCTATGAAACGGTGATAACAATGATAATGAGAATTTTGAATGAAGGCTTAACTAAATCAAACACGAAACTCATAAGCGGACCACTTACGTAGAATTTTTATCGCTAGCTACTGGTAATATTTTGAAACATTTATTTGTTGAAGAGCCATCTACTTATATTAAAAACTGAGTATCTATGTCTGCTTTTTTTCTTTGAGCGACTTGAACTTACTGAAACTTTCCTCACCATCTTGAAGGCGTGAAGCATCTCAATAATTCGAATGAATTTTTTTATATAGGAAAAAAGTAAAGGCGTGAAGCGCCTGTAAGCGAGCCGCCTTGGCGGGGAGTAGTTTCTTTAAATTTTTTTCTCACTACTTTCAGGGCACGAAGTGCCCGTGCAACGCCGGGCCACGTGTGTGGTATGTCTTGAAATCGAATGAACATTAAATTATATCAAATAATATAATTTCAGAATGAGGTAAAAGTTAGAGAGGGGGGACGTTATGCATCAGCATGCCGCAGGAAGCTAATCTAGCTGCCCTGGCAGCTAGTATAGTATAAGATCCGGCATGGGTTTATCTACCCTGATCAAGTTTCCTAATATGTTATCTATAAAAATGCAGATTAAAGTATTACAAACGCGACGGTATAAGACTGACTAAGCAAAAATTCTCCTTTCATAGGGTTGTCGTGATTTTAAAATTTCAATAATGCAGTCGTTCTGCAGATTTTCAGCAGTTATCTTCAAGCTAAAGAAGAAATTTAGCAGAAAGTTGCAAAATTTCTGCAGTTTTTTTGGAGAATTTTTAAAAAGCACATAATTTAGGAAGGCATATCATTGCTTAATCACACAACATAGCAGAATAAGGGCCATGCTCCACATCGACGTAAAGCAGAAAAATTAGGCAGAAGCGTAAAATTGATTCAATGGTGTTCCTATGGAAAGAACCCGGATTTTCGGTTTCTGCCTTCAGTTTCGGTCGCGTTTTACGCTGATGTGGAGCATGGCCCTAAGTGTTAAGTTTTGAGCAGAATACGTGAGATATTTAGATCTGCTTTCAATTTTCAAAAAACTGCAGATTAACTGCGGATTCTTGCAAAATTGAAAGAGATACCTGGAGAAAGACTGCAGTTTTACTCAACTACTGGAACTTCAAAAATGTATTTATGTTAAAAGCTAAAGCAGGTTGGCAACAACCTGACAAACCAAACCACGTAACATTGTATTCGACACATTTAATATAAATTGTACTTAGAGGATGTTGGTTATAAAATCTTGAGGCTGATTCAGTACTTAACAAACCCTATGACTGGATCACTTCCATTTAGAAAGCCATATGCCATCATGTTAGAAATATGTTTACATTTTTATGCATAACATATCAGGAAACTTGATGAGGATAGGTCAACCTAGGTGGGATCGTAGACAAATACAGATTCACTAACTTCTCTTGAATTATACTCGGTTAAAAAACAGACTGATAGGTTAACTTGGCTTGTCCTTCCACCATACTCTTGGTATCTTGCTGATCGACCCTTGTTTTGCATTGTGATAGGAACGTTTAAACGGTCCTTCCCGCTTTTTCAGCGGCCATCTGACAAGCCTCTTTTCTGGGTGCTATTGAAACCTATCCCACCAGTCCAAAATGCGACATAGAACAGGGCGTGCCTGGGCTTGTCCAGAGACGAACTTCTTTATTATCCATTTCTGGTTTTTAAATTTTTGAGGGTGTACATTACAACCCCGTGGATTGTGAAAATGATGTGGATCTGTTCCTCTTCTAGTTCACCCGCCATTCCTCCGTGGTCTTTTCTCCTCCACGCCCCACCCCTTAGCGTAGAGCTTTAGGTTCCATCATCCGGGGGTCCGCGGAGCGGGCCCCCGCATGACCGGGCACGAGAGGCCGGTGGACGTTAGTATTACAGACGTGATGGTGCTTATTGCGTCGGGGAAGGTCCCCAACCTTTCGGTTGGGAGTTTACCCCTTGATGTGTGAACCTTGCGCATCGTGAGTTGGGGTATATCTCACCTCACCTCGGTGATGCGCCATGGTTCCCTGAAAAAGAATGGGTTAGACATGTTATACACTAATGCATACATACACTACTGCATGGATACACTACTGCATTTTATTCACTACGGCATAAACATACACTAGGTCGCCCCTTCCTTTTGGAGTACAGATATTGATCTGTCTCGAATTCTTGGGCGACCTCTCTGTGGAGAAAAAGTGGTTAATGCTGGAAAAAAGAGAGTTAATTAAGCTATTGAATGCCGTAGTAGCAGTTCTCACCGGTCTCTTAGGGAGATGCGGGTTAGAATGAGAATCTGCTTCTAATGGATGGTGAGAAAAGTGGGTGTTACTTACTTGATGGGATCTTTGAGGGGGGTTCAGCAGAAGTGGAACTGCATTCTTGCTATCCTGTGAGCCTCCACACTCCTTATTTGGCAGGGCAATCCATGGACCGGGGGGCCCTACCTGCTTTTTTTTTTTTTTACACTTAAACATCACAGACAAAACACACTGGCATGCAACAAGTAGATTTTTTTTTTTTTGAAAAAAATTTTTTTTTTTGGAGGGGGGTGGGGGGTCCCCCGGAACTTTCTCCCTGCTCCAAGACCTGCTTGGCTTTCCTTTACGTCTCGATCCGTCACGACACTCCTGCCTGACCCCCTCGGGAGGCCCTCTGGGTTGCTAAATGATGGTGATTTCATTGTTGTTGCTGTATTGACGATGGTGACCCGGGACGTGACATTTGTGTTGTATTGTGTTGTTGTTACAAACTTTTTTGTTTTTTGTGTGTGTTTGTGTTGTTTTTAAAGAGTCCCGCCAGAATGCCCGCTGGAGAACCGGGCATGCCACGTCCCGACGCCCCGACAGCAGGTACTGGGCCGCACGCAGTGCAGGCTTTTCCTCATATCCGATTCGGGGCGAACTCGGGCTCCCTTGTACTTGTCATGATGGTCGTTCCACTGGTGAGCCCTCGTTGTTCTTTTCGCTGAAGCTTCCACCGACAGACTGCCTCAATCAATGTGGACACCTTAAACTATTGTTGGGTGGAAATCTCTCCCTTTTAGTCTTCTCTGATGACTTTTGGGGTAGGTCTGCAGCCCGACGAAGGTGTTAGGGGTATTTGAGCAGTTTACACCTTTAGGGTGTTTGCTCTGTTACATTCCCAGCCAGGGAAGGCCGGAATACTGGACCCCTTGAGAAGACTGAGGAGGTGTGATGTGGGCCCCCCTTAGAGTGTCCATTATTGAAGTTGGGTGTGTTGAAAGACTTTACTGCCTTCACTGATTAGTGTTTAGATTAAAGGCTTCAAGTCGATCCAGGCTCTTTGTTCCAGTATTGCTCTAATATAAGTAGGGCAGAATTTTGAGCCTGGTGCGTGGTCTGAGTGATATGTGCGTTTGTCTTTGATTCCCCTGGTGTAGCAATTTATACAGCCTGGTGAATTGAAGCAGCGGTTGCCTGGGTGTGGTAAGGAGCACCTCCAACAGTTTGGTCGTGGTGCTACACATTTCTTTGTGGAATGTCCTAGTTTTTGCCAACGCCTGCACCGTAAGACTGTAATGTGGTCCGAGACTCTATGTATTGTACCTAATATTGTTGTTGTGGCTCTGATTTTGTTTTTATTATTTTCTCTCGGACCTCTAAGTTACTACATTCTATTATTACATCGTGTGTGTGTGGGTGGTCCGTGGTATAGTTGTGTACTATTTTTATTTCTCCATTTTTTAGTTTGTGGTTTATGATTAATTCTTTTTCTATTTCATCTCTTGTTACACGTCTGTCTACGTTCGTGATTTTTATCTGGGGTAATCTTTTGGTTGTTTGTTTTATTATCTGAGATGGTTTACTTGGAGTTTGAATTTGTGCTTGATTTTTGGGGGCCTGTTTTGGGATTTCTGTTAATAGTTTGCTGGTTTTTAACATTTCCTTGAAGTTGTCGAAGGTTTGCTTATTTTTTGTTTTTAGGCTCACTCTATTTTCACGCATGCTTGTTATGTCACAAGCGTATCGGTCCCTGCTTATGTTTGTTCTTTCTGTTTCTGCTAGCAGGGCCCGTCTGATATCTACTTGTGTGTGTGTGGGATTTTTACTCATTATTTCTATTTTATTTTCCCCTATTGTTTGTCTTTCAGTTTGGGTTTGTGCTTGAGGAGGTCTATTTTGCACTGTAATGTGTGACTGTTTTCGCTGGTTTAGTGTGTTTTTATTTTGATCCCCTTTGCTGTCTTCTGATGTTTTCCTTTGTGCTATTGTTGTTTGTTCCCTTCCTTTTTGTTCTGGAATTCTTAAGTTGGTCCTAAGAGACAATATTTCAACTTCTTTCATGCCTATGTTTCGTGGAAATATTGTGTGGTCTTCTGTAGTTACCTCTCTTAGTATTACCTCTACTAGTATGTCTCTTAATTTAATAATCTCATCTGTAACATCTTTGTAGTCTATTTTTAGGTCATTTATTTCTTTATCCATTATGTTTATCTGTCCTATCAGTTTTGTTGTTTTTAACTCATGTGTTGTATCTTTTCTTTCTAAATTTATGCTGTGCATTTTTTCCATTTCTTTTATGCGTTCCTCAAGCTTTTTGATTTTTGACTCCTGTTCCCTTAATTCTTTATCTAGTTTTAGGTTTAGGTTTTCTTCTTGCAGGTTTATATAACTTTCTTCTAGCTTTTGTTTCATTAACTCTAACTCTTTTTCTATTTCTAATTGTTTGAGTTTCTCCTCTTGTATTTTATTCCTATTTTCTTCCTCTTTTATCTTTAGGTTAAGTTTTAGTTGCTCCAACAAAGTGACTTCCTTATTATCTTCCTGCTTTATTTTTTCTTCTAGAGTTGCATTAAAATGAATATGAGCCAATCAGGTCCTTATGAAAATGATGCATAAATCTGTACCTCAGATACGGACCTTTTCGCTACTTTTCTGGAGAGCCTGATGTATGCATCAGACGGGATTCAAAGCAGCTCCATTAACCAAGGGATTTTCACCCAAGATTCTTTATATTAATCTTGAGAGAAAAACGATACCGTTAGTACGAGGGCTGTTGGGTGATCAAAATGTGGAAACTGACAATTTTTCTTAAGATGCAGTTCATTATTTGTTAACAAGTATACCATGTCTGAAATTGTCTGAAAGTTTTCGAAAATAATTTTTGTTATTTCTTTTGTGAAAGTTTCAGATTTTTCTATTTGACATAGAAACAAGTAAAACGTAATGCAGTCGACGCTCGATATAACGACCGTCTCCGTCCCACGGAAAAGGTCTTTCTAACGAGTGGTTGCTATAAGAGGTAAAACAGAGTATATTGAGATAAAGTTGGGGTGTTTTTCACCGGTCGTAACATGTTGGGATAGTCTTTATTACGAGTGGTCGTCATAACGAGCATAATTTTATAATGATAATACAATGTAAGAAATCAGTCATACTGATACAAATTAATGATATTTGAAGTCGTTGTAGCGATACATGCGGAGTTATCCAACTAGTAAATTAAATTAGGGTCATTTTTTAGAAGTTGGAAGGTCTTCTAAAAATTATAAACGCCAAATGAACAATCCCCATAAACTTAAAAAGCAACAATTCATTAAACATCGTATTTAATTAAATACTGGCTTTTCTCAAACACATTCCTCTTCATTTATCATTTTATGAAAAATATGAATTTGAAAAAGACTCAAATAAATTGCAAGAAATGATTCTTTTGCAATGAAAATATGAATGAATGACTTAATAGATGCTATTTTCTACCTTAAGTGTTTTCGAAGATACGAAGTTTGTAAAAGCAATAGTTTTATTAAAATTTTTCGGTACTTAGAATGGATGGCAACACACAGAGAGCAATAAATTTAGCGATGGAGTTATCGGCTTTTGCATCATGGGAAACAAAGACGTTTTTCTTTTTCAGCTTTTCGCTCAGAATCTGAATAATTTATGGACGTCTAAGTGTTTTTTAACCCAATGTAAGCGAAAGCGTTTTGAATGCCAATTTTCTGCTATTAACAGAAAATTCAGGAATAACTCAATACTTTTTTTTTTCAATAAACTGTCTTAAAATATACAGCAAGACAATAAACAAGCATGGTAATCGATATTTGCCCGTTCTGCCTTTTAAAAGATTTTTAGTGGGATTCAAAGTTTTTCGAAGAAAGAGAGGGAAAGATAGAGATTTCAGCAAAGCTTTGTATGCTATGCTTGGCGGTTAAAAACTTGGAAATAATTTTCAAAATCATAATAATTTATGTACTTCAATGTACGAGACAACAAATGACGGTGTACTGCTGATGACGTAGGTCTGAAAAAAAAAAAAGCTTCCTCTTTCGATGGTGCTCAGAAGTGTTTATGAAAGTCATAAAATAGAATGCGGCATTAATGATTACACATAACTTTATTTTCCCAGAGAAGTGCCAAAGACATTGGAAATAGGGTTTAGAAAAGTCCCATGGGATCCCACATTATTTTTTAGCAGGATCAGTAGCAAGAGTGAGCATAATCCGGCAAAATTTTCAATCCCGCAAAGATTTTTCGAGAGATAGTTTCCCAACTTTTACTGTTTATTAAAAGAATAATTTCACAAGCTTCGTTTGAAATCGCATTCAATTTCTTGTCCTTGTGCATCTGAAAGAAGATCATGCTGAGTACTATTTTTTGAGTAAAAATCCCTTCAGGTACAAGCGATGGTTTGTTAAAACGTATATTGGACTGTTTGATGACATACTTTGCATAACAAACGACAGTTGCTGAATTGGAAAATTATTTTGCATTATTTAACATTTCGTGTACTGAATTTGCAAAAAAAATAATAATAATAATAATAATAATAATTCAAGTAACAAAAATAGTCCTTTCTATAGAATCAAAACGGTTTTTATTTCAGATTGAAGAAAAACTATTGAAAAAGATAAAATCAATCCCGCAGAATCCCGGGTTCCCTCGGGATTGACTCCTTACTATTACGAAATCCCACGGAATATACAGATTAAATTCGGTGAAGAATAGAAAACCCCTAATTGTGGCATTTGCCATACCGCTTGATAAATTCCAAGAAACCTTTAAGGAAAACATCAAGTCTTTAAAAATGGGCGAAATGTTGAATGGCAATGAGTGAATTAGGGACAATTTTAGCCTTTTCTTATCTGTCGTTTTGATGTTGGATGTTTCGCAACGAAGAATCATATTGTAACTCTTTTGTCTTGAGCCTTTACATCATTTGCTATGCAGTACTGATCTGGTACCAAGTGATTTCTAGCAGTTTCAGGCTTGAAGTATAATCGCAGGGAAAGGCTCTTTGAAAGAAATGTTAATATCGAACAATCCGCTTAACACTTCTGCCGTATGCAAGGCCCTGAATTTTTCCTGTAGAGCTTTTTAAAGGTCATCAAGTGGTATGACAAATGTCTCAATGTCCTTGATACTTAGGCGGAAAAATAAACTTAAAAAAAAAAACTATGGAAAAAATATATCCTTGTCTTAATAACAACATACATTTGTACTCTTAAAATAAATGAATCGTTATTTCTGGAACGCCCAGTATATAATACAGAGACAATATTCGAAAATTCAAGAAGAGGTGCCAGAATTGTTGAGGTGCAACACAAATTTTTTCTTTCGAGTTTGAGGAAAAATTCAGTGTGACATGGCTTCTGAAAGATCCATTTTTCAACAAAAGCATAAAATGCTTAGCACACATATTTAATGATATTTTTTCCCTACTCAAACTTTAAAACTACTGGAATCACTTTTCCAGCGTAGTGAAAATGAAAACACATGAGAGCAAAAAACGTTGCATTTGACAAGTACCCAAGTACTTTACTTCTATTTTTACTTAGAATGTTACCTCATGTAAACTCACAGAAAGATCTTAATTCAGAAACCCGAAAACTTTTTGAAAAGTAAATACATAGAAAACTAAATAAATACCACAATGCCTGAAAATGCATTCACCTTATGTTTCTCACTGACATCAAAGTTAATGCGAGTTTTAACGTGCATTCCAATTTAGAATATCATAACAATGACTTGGTATAACTTGGTGCAGTAGCATTTCTGCAAAAACTAGCTTAGTATTATTTTGAAAAAAGATGAATAATAATTCTCAGAAACGGCTTTTGCTTGAGCTTAAACTCTAATTGGACTTCCTTTCTTGTTATTTTGAAGACTTTTGCAGAGTTTGTCGTAAAGAAATGTTTCATTATAACTTTTCCAGCTTGTTTAAAGCTTAAAAAAGGATATCAATTTTTTTCATAACCGACTAAGAAATTTAAAGTGAACCAAAGGTTTCAAGCTAAATTTGATGTAAAGATTTCTTTACGTAATAAGGTGTGTCGGGTTATGTAAACCTTTAATGATGTATTTAATCTTTCGCTTTTTGTACGTTTCTTTTTGAACTAGTTTGCATGTATAGTACGATAAAACGAAAATTGGACCCGACTTAAAATCAAATAAATTAACCCGATCCTAAAAAGGGTCTGAATTTCCCCAAAATGAGCATTTCAACCAAATAATAGTGTTCAATTTGTACCTTGGTATTGCTTCAATTCGTTTTTAATAGATTGCATCACATAACCATTATAAAGTGTTCTGTAGCAGTTTTAATATGACCTTTATCAAAAATGACATCGTTCACAATCTCAAGAAAAAAAGCTAAGTTTTCAAAGTTATTCCGAGCTTCTCTGTTTATGTTTCTTGCTGATTTTATTTCTTCTTATAAAATGTCTTTTTAAATATTATATCTTAGGCAGAAAATTTTTTTAGTAACACAAGTATGTACCCTCTGGGGTCTATTGTAACTTTTAAGGGAAAATTTTTCTTTCCTTAATAAAAAAAATATTTCCTACATAATATTTTTTTTATTATTTTTCCCGTCCGTTAAACACTGTTTGTAACCAGTATACAAAATATCTTTGGAGAAAAAAATGTCAGGCATTAATGGGTTAATGGTCAAAACGTGGTGCCCTTTCTTACAACCCATTATGATGCATAATTTAAACTATTCAACAATATTAGTAGAAAATACTAATGGTCAGTACAGACTGTAGAGGCTCTTCCTACATCAAATACAGGATCAACAGTAAATAAAACGAATAAATTCAGTTCAAATTCAAAACTCTGCTGCACTTTTTACTATCACAACATGACGTTTTTGAGTAAACCCAATTAAAGAAAGCCAACACTCAAGACATCCTGTTTTACCAGATTAAAATTGGCGAAGATCGAAAAAAGCTTTAACGGTCTACTCTAACTCAAGATATAACAGCTTTAAAAAATAATCTTACAAAACAGCGAGGAAGAAAAATTGAATTTTTATGGTTTTTATATGAAGCGGAAAAAATGCCAAGATGCATTACGTAAAAAACATTAGACTGAAACTGACAGGTGTATTTGGCAGCACTTAAAGCGATAATATTCTGATGTAAAATAATGTATATATAGATAAAGAGTTTATTTTCTGTATTTTAAAGAAAAGTTTGCATGTAAAAAAGGGAGAAACCTAGGAAAAAAGGGAACAAACTTCAGTATTTCTATAAAATCTCTAGAAAACTAGACTTCTATAAAGCTTTTTAATAACAATATAGTTTATTCTTAAGTACGTTGTCAATGTTACTAAAGGAGCAACTGTATCGTAACAAGGAAAGTTTATGGAATATTTTTCTAGAGATAGTAGTAACTAAACTTTTTTTGCAGTGGTAGTTAAAAATCTTTGACTCTGAGAAAATTTCTTTTATTGGAAACGTTACCTGTTTTTGACAACAGGTTCTTTTTTTTTCTTCTTTTCAATTATTTAATCACTTTTTGAATTTTGAGGTGTAGAAGATTTAAAAAGTTTCCCCGTACAGGATGTGTCCCAATTCTCTAGATTTGGAAGGGCTATTAAAAAAAAATATTTATATTGCCATTACAGCAACAACGATAGCTTTAGGGAAGACCGAAGCTAGTTGGCAACAGGGATAAATGGGCACAGTTCATACTTTTTTTTTTTTTGTCAAATGAAGGCAAACGTTTATTCTTCTCTTCTACTATTCCATCAGTTTTCGCATTTTGAGGTGCGGAAGATTTGAAAAGTGTTTTTTTTCAATGTCACAGTTCTACTCCCGGTTTGGAGGGATTATTAAAATATGTCACCAATTCAGTAACAGCTTTGACTTAGGGAAGACGGGTTAGTCAGCGCAATCATCATAATTTTGTCGATTTCGGTCAGATGGTGGCGAGAGTTTCGGAGCATATTTTGCCTTCATTTCTTAAGCTGCCCAAGTAGTTTAGTAGGGTTACCATGTGCAAAGGAAGGTATTTATGGCTACTTTCCCTTTTTTTGCACTAGTAAGTACTTTTTTGCGACGGTTTTTCGCTTACTAATTCGCGAAAGCCAATGAAGGTCGCAATCAGACAATTTGCAATATCAAAGAGCTATGGATCAGTACCATATTGATTGAGTACCATATACACATGTACAAGTAAATGTAGCCCACTCTGTGTTAGATGTGAGTTAAGTGTCGACCTGACTGTGATACAATCAACAGAAGTCTTTTACAATTGGGAAGTATTCGGCTGTTCAATTTTATTTTTATATAACTGAATAACATACATGAAAATCCTTTATAGAATTTTTTATATAATAAGGTAAGTATTTTTTTTCAAAAATGTTTAAAATTTAAGCAACGGCGACGTCATATAGCTGGTTTAATTTTTTCGCCTTCCACAGCGGCCGCCAATGGAGCGAGAATTTTGGCTAGCGGCAATGGTTGAAGCAGGTTTTCCCCGCCTTCACAACGCTTCGGATCAGGGTTGCCGAGCTAGGTGAGAGTCACCAAGAAATGTATTTCTGAGAATTTGAATATGGTTTTCTTTTCAAAAGTTTAAAACCATCATTGCTGACAGCCATGGCAGGTTATTGGACTGCCCTTTGATGAATCCAATCTTTATAAGGAATTAATTGACTTCAGCTATATATAATTGACTAGCAGTACCCGCACGGCGATGCACATGCAATAAATGTAAAAGAAGTCAACTAAATAAATTTAAATTTATTCAGATACTCCAACCCTCCGAAGTAAAATTATTATATTCTCTTATTTATATGTACTCCACGACCTTTTCAATTCTTCTTAAAGTAGTTTTAAAGTTCAAAACAATTCGCCAAATAAATCAAAATGACATTAAGTTCAGTAAGGAACAGGAGGTATTAATTATTTAAATTTAGTCAATTTTCAAGGCTTAACTCTATACGCAAATTTAAACCACTGTGCAACTTCAGGGACGAAAGAGCAGTTTGTCTGAAAAACGGACCTAGTGTTTCAGTTTTTAGCATAGAGATAAGTCTTGAAAATTAGCTAAATTTGAGTAATTAATATCTCCTGTTCTAATTAACGGAGAGAAACGTATCAAAACTTTTCTTTTTCAGAAAAAAAACCCCTTTCCAGTAATGAATAATCTTAAGGGGTGAGGAAAAGTTTTCCCCCTCAATTATGCCAGGTACCAAAAATAAGACTAATTAATTCAAAAATAACTAATTCGAAATTTAGAATTCGGCCTTCGAGGTGTAGTTCACAGGGGTACGTTCGAATATTGTGCCAAGTTTCAGGTCTGTAGGTGCTGTGGGGCTTCTAGCCATTGGTTACAAACATACATACAAACAGAGCCCGTCATCTATATCTATAAAAATGAGTGTATGTATACTTGTTCTCTATACAAATCCACAGTTTGTGTCAGATTTTCATCAAACTTGACACAGAGGTTCCTTGATGCCCTAGAATTCTCATAGGCGGGGTCTTGAAATTTTAAAAAATATAAAAAGCTCAAATTTAATTTTTTGTCAAAAAATGACCCTTTTATAGGAATCTAGCCTATTTATATTGTAATCGAGATAGGCCTTTTAGCATTCAAATTGATGAAATTTAAGATTTTTGAATATTAGTATTTTCCAATAATGATTACGATTAAAGAAATGAATTTTTAATTTAAGGCTCACCTATTTCCTTTTAGCATTGAAATAAGTAAAAAACAATCATAATTCATGTGGACTTTATAAAAAGAACCACGGATTTGAATTTCAAATTTGCAATGCGACGACAGTTGCGTCTGTAATGGAGATAAGCCTTCAGAACGAGAAATAGATTTATTTCTGAGTTATAATAATTTTTACTTTGTAGCTGGGAACAATAAATAGAGAAAAGTTAATATTTTAAATTTGGCGGGTGAAATTGATGCAATTTTTTTTCTTCCATGTGCATATATTTCATGCCAGTAGACGCGGCAAAGCACAGATAACATTTATCTTTCATTTTCACCTTTTGATAAGATTATTTTTCTGTAAACGTTTAACTGTCTGTAATATTTTAGTTTTTTTCAAAGTTTGCACCTAAGAGACAGATTAACGTAAATTATTTTATACCCATATGAATAGAACTCTTTCAAACTTTTGACAACCCTGAATGCTATGTTGTATTAATAAGCACCCGGGCAACGCCGGGTATTAAGCTAGTCTCTTTATATATATATATACGGATAACGGAGGAGAAAAGAAATCCGCGTTAAAAAGCTATTATGCGATACAATTTTACTGTGAAAATGCTGAAAGAGTTCATTGGTTTCATTTCTCAAAGCGTGCTTTTTTGAGTATCATTTCAAGTTATCCCTCATATCGAGTTATCATCACCCTCATTTCAAGTTATCCCGGGGGGGGGGGGAGCAAAGGGTAAAAACACAATACAATTTCACCAGAAAACAACAAAAACCACGCCCTCTTACATGTAAATACATTGAATTCTCAAAATCGGGGGGGGGGGCAATTGATCCCCCTGCCCTCCTTAAATGACGGGATGATTTGAATTTTTGTTTTGCAAGTCCCTTGACGATATCTAGTGGTCAAAGTAGGAATATTTAGTAGGCTGATACTTCCCTATTGTTGCCACTTACATCGCTACAGATGACGCGAGTCTTGTAATTTCCTCAAAGTACAACAGTTAAAGGAAAGTGTTATTCAAATAGGAAATAATAACCAGTGTTCGGTCTTAGTACAAAAGCTTATTTCAAGAACATTTTCAAAACAAATCAGAACAATAAAACAAGTATCTTTCTCATATTCAGCTGTTTTCGGCATCAACCCATTAATGCCTAGCGTCCCCTTTTAGGAACGGTCCAAAAAAGGGTCTGCATTTCCCAAAAAGGAATATTTCAACCAAATAATAGTGTTCAATGAGTACCTTGGTATTGTCTCAATTCGTTATTAACAGATTGCAGCACATAACCATTGTAAAGTGTGTTCTGTAGCAGTTTTGATATGATCTTTATCAAAAATGACATCGTTCGCTACATCAAGGAAAAAAAAAGCTAAGTTTTCAAAGTTATTCCCAGGTATCCAGTTTATGTTAATATTGCTGATTTTATTTCTTCTTATGAAATGTTTTTAAATATTATATCGTAGGCAGAAAAAAAAGTATATAAAGTATGTACCCTCTGGGGTCTATCGTAACTTTTAAAGGACGATTTTTCTTTCCTTAATAAAAGAAATACTTTTTACATAATATTTTTTTTTATTATTTTTCCTATTCATTAAACACTGTAACCAGCATACAAAATATCTTTGGAAAAGAAAATGTCAGGCATTAATGGGGTAAAGTATAAAAATAAGATTAAATCTTATTAGAACACAAACATTACGAAAACTTTCCCTTTTACAGTTAGTCACTAGAAAATGCAATCGCAGATGAAAGAATTGATCCTTATTACTCTACTTCATGAGAAACATTTTTCAAGTTATGTTATTCCCAGTTTCTGTTCTCTTACGAGATCAATAGCGATTACCTGGTGATAATAAGTATATTTCTCTCAAACAATTCTCGAATTATCTGTTTCTTCTTCTTTTTCTTATCTGAATGTCACAATTGGATTGTTTGCATAATCCTCACTCGATATTCATTTCAGTATTCGACTTTAGTGGCATTATTAATTGTCTGAAAATATTATATTGCTTTGCCGAGTTCTTGGTTTTGCGTTTAGTTAAAGGATATTTCATTTATTTATATCTTATTTTTCATTCTTAGTCTGTTTTTCTGTTACCACGGGAGAACTTCCTTATTTATTTATCTAACCCCATGACTTATCCCTCATTTGAAAGCTGATTGTGTTGGGCATTGACGAAAAACAGACCAACTGTCTAAAAATGGTTTTAGTGTAAAAAAAAAGTTATTTATTTTTTTATTACACATTACTTCAATAAATAAGCATCCGAAAACTAAGATGCAGTGGCTTGGTTGGTTAAAACCTTGGTTTCCTAGAACGCGACAATCGTCGCCGACGCCGGGAGCGACTGCACGCTGGAATCAGAACCAGTTTGATTGGAGCGTGGCGTGAAGAGACGTCAATCTCAGGGCCACGTCAATCTGCGGCTCATGCACATGCGCAGAAGGCGGCGGCGACCGTCGCCTCGCCAGAGATCGACGATTTCACTCCTAGGAAACCAAGGCTTTAGAGAACAAGGCTTTATAAACCAAGGCTTTAGGCTTTTTTTTTGTTTTTAATCATACATTATTTCAATGAATAGCATCTAAAAACCAAGATGGAGTGGTGCGATTGGATAGAAATTGGATTTAGGGCTAGAAATTCCAAGATTGTAGGTTCGATCCTGCTATGAGTTTTGTTGTTTTGATCGACTTTTTCTTTCACCGGTTAATTTTGATCCACATTTCCAAGAATATGAAACTTACTTCAAGAGACCTCAAATCAATGTGTCTTAACCATAGTTCGACTTAGCCAAAGAACATTAAACAACATACAGAAGGACTGGAAATAAAATTCATTTAAAGAGTTTGAATTAACGAGGTTTAACTGTAGTCAAGGAGTTCAATCAAATTAAGTTGAAAATATACTGTTTTTCACATTAGATTACCAAACAAACTTTCCTACCAAGAAAACAAATAGATACAAATAATAAAACAAATAACTTTGAAATGGGTTCTTATATAAAAATCAACGCATTCCATAATTTAACATTCAAGTTACGATGTAAATTGAAGTATCGTTTTAAAATGCGACTGCCATATTGAGTTGGGGTTTTCAGCATTTTATTTATTTATTTATTTTTCAGCTTCGCAAAACCTTTAAAAGCCCGTTGAGACACATTTGAGCGCTAACATTTCTGCGTAAAATGGATTTTTTTTAACGATTTTGAGAAACAAAACAAAGTTTTCATCTGATGCTGCATTAGTTGCAGTTCCCAAGGGACTTTTTTGTTGTAACTGAATTACTGATGAAAGCATCGCTACTGATGCATAGCGTCGCTAATCATTAAGGCTCGACCGATGGCATTTTTTGGCCGATGGGCCGATGCCGATTGTTCAAAGTTGGCCGATGGCCGATTTTTTTCCTCTTCCATCGGCCGATGGCTGATGCCGATGGCCGATGGTAAAAAAAATTCAAATGATTAGAAAAATAAATGTTTTATAAAAGATTTGATGGGTCATATATTCATATCATTCTACTTCTTTTTCAGTCATTCAGATTTTGGGCCCTAAATTTCTATTTTACTACCACTCGACAAAAATTATATAAGAGAGAGAGAGAGAAGAAGTAAGTTGAGAACTCATTCGTGCCATTTGTACTGGGTGTAGTCATGCAGAAGGGTCAATCCATGTCAAATCACCCAGGAAAACGGGATTTTGTAACCCATGTCCTCGGATTTTGATAAAACTTGGTGTATTTATTATTTTTATGGTGGTAAGTAACCATATGAATTTTTTTGCCCATATGTGATCTGGTTTTTGTTTTACAGGCCGTCAAACTTTTCAAAAAATTGCATTTTCTGTCGACCGCTAAGCCTAATCTGCTTGTATACGTATCTCTTCAGTAAATTGTGACGGGTGCAGAAATCTTTCAATATTTCCAAAAATTCTCAGATATGTTGCTGAAAGTATGAGGATTTAATAAAAAAAATACTTGAAATTTATATAATATAATTTTGTTTGAATAAAATTTGAATAAACTACGACAAGCATTTTTTTTCTTGTGCAAAACATGAGTTTACTTAAGTGGCATTTCACGAAAAGGCGGAGGTCCTGTTCAATAATGGAAGCATTCGAAATGAGCCTGAAGGTGTGTTCTATCATTGCAAAGAATAAAATTAGTGGTTTTTTTCGTTTTCTTGTTGCTGTTGCACAATATACGCATTTCAGTATCAAAATTTTTGAAAAAAAGTTCTAGTCATTTTCCTAACCTAAATTTCACTGAAAAGCAAACATACCTTTATTTTTAAGTGTATTTACAGCCCTATTATGCTACTTAATAACCTAAGGGATTAAAATAATCTTAATCCCTTATTAAGCAGAAAGAAAAGTGAGAAATAATTTATGACTCCCAAATTAAGTTGTTAAGTTCAGAAAAATATCAGATGTAGAAAAAAGATGTGCAAAACATGAATTCTCTTTAGTAACTATTTATGAAGAGACGGAGGTCATATTCAATATTAGAAGCATTCGAAATAAACCTAAAGGTGCGTTCTATCATTGCAAAGAGCAGAATTAGTGGCTTTTTTCGTTTTTTTTTTTTTTGTTGCTTTTGCACAATATATACATTTCAGTACCAACATTTTTGAAAAAAGTTCTAGTCATTTCCTAACTTATTTTTTAATATTTTTTATGTAACAAAAGAAGCATAGCTCATGCTTTTGTAGCATAAAAACGTATTATATTTATTTTTAATGATTTATAATTGTATTGAATGTGCGAAGAAGAGATAGGATAGCAGTCTTTGAAGAAAAAATAACAATGAAAAATATGAGTTTCCGAATATTATCGGATTGTTTGTCTTTGAAGTGTTTGTGTGATCCTGTTTTCAGCAAATTTAAGGAATATTCTGTTTGATATTTAACGCTCGACCTTCCTTGCGTTTCCGACGTCGGACAGTACTTGTTGAAGTCACGTTATCATGAAATATTCGGAATACTTATTTTGTACATATTCAATCTCCTTTTGAAGAGAATAGTAACATCTTCCAGAATCTTATGTTACGGACCGTTTGACGTAGTTATTTCATCTAACATCTTACCATTTCTTGGTTATAGTAAAGATAATAGTCCTTTCTTAGGTAAAAGATAGTCTTGCTTCAAATCCAGCATAGTCACTTACTTCAAAATTTTCAATTTTTTTCTTTTAAACTCCAATAGCAAGTGTCGAAAGCTGTATTTGCTCTTAACTGGTTGCTGAAATTTCTAGTTTATTTTTATTGAATTATGTCTGTCCGGGGCTCTAGCTTTTTAATTATCTCCTATTATTATTTATCAGCTCAAACCAACCTTCCTGATAAGCGAATCCAATGAAAAACAAAACAAAATAGAAAATCCACTCACATTCTTTATCCCTCTTATCACTATGACCTATATTTTGATAAAATAAGAAGAAACCTGATACATGCGCAAATGCAAGGAAGGTTGAGCGTTAAAATATCAAACAGTATATTCCTTAAATTTGCTGAAAACAGAATCACACAAACACTTCAAAGACAAACAATCCGATAATATTCAGAAACTCACATTTTTAATTATTATTTTTACTTTAAAGATTGTGCTATCCTATCTCTTCTTCGCACATTCAATACAATTATAATTCATTAAAGCTAAATATAATACGTTTTTATGCTACAAAAGCATGAACAATGCTTCTTTTACGCAAAAAATATTGAAAATTAAGTTAGGAAAATGACTAGAACTTTTTTCAAAAATGTTGGTACTGAAATGTGTATATTGTGCAATAGCAACAAGAAAAGGAAAAAAAGTCACTAATTTTATTCTTTGCAATGATAGAACAGACCTTTAGGTTTATTTCGAATGCTTCTATTATTGAATATGACCTCCGCCTCTTCATAGAAAGCTACTAAAGTAACTTCATGTTTTGCACATCTTTTTTCTACATCTGATATTTTGCTGAACTTAACAACTGAATTTTAAAGTCATAAATTAATTCTCACTTTTCTTTCTCCTTAATAAGGGATTAAGATGTGTTTTAAGTAGCATAATAGAGCTGTAAATACACTTAAAAATAAAGGTATGTTTGCTTTTCAGTGAAATTTAGGTTAGGAAAATGACTAGAACTTTTTTTCAAAAATTTTGATACTGAAATGCGTATATTGTGCAACAGCAACAAGTAAACGAAAAAAACCACTAATTTTATTCTTTGCAATGATAGAACACACCTTCAGGCTCATTTCGAATGCTTCCATTATTGAATAGGACCTCCGCCTTTTCGTGAAATGCCGCTTTAGTAAACTCATGTTTTGCGCAAGAAAAAAAATGCTTGTCGTAGTTTATTCAAATTTTATGCAAACAAAATTATATTATATAAATTTCAAGTATTTTTTTATTAAATCCTCATACTTTCAGCAACATATCTGAGAATTTTTGGAAATAATGAAAGATTTCTGCACCCGTCACAATTTACTGAAGAGATACGTATACATGCAGATTAGGCTTAGCGGTTGGCAGAAAATGCAATTTTTTGAAAAGTTTGACGTCCTGTAAAACAAAAACCTGATCACATATGGGCAAAAGAATTCATATGGTTACTTATCACCATAAAAATATTAAATACACCAAATTTTATCAAAATCCGAGGACATGGGTTACATGACCGGGTGAACTGACGTGGAATGAACCCAGATACTTTCCGAAATGTTCCAAATGAGCTTTTTACTTTTTCTTTTTCTTTTTTTGACTAATCAATTTCAATTTCAATGTAGACTAATATCATAAATTAGTGACAAATGAGTGATATAATCGCAAAGTGTTTTATAACTAACAAAGAAAAATACAACAAAGATGGAGAAAAAAATAAGGTGTTGATATCGGCTGGGAGGTATTTGACAAAATTCCTATTAAAATTGTCGATATTTGTAACATGAACCTCTGTAAAGCAATTCCGAATCGGTTCGCAATATACTCTTTTATTCATGAATTATGTTCCACGCAGGGGTGATTGTGTTCCGGTATTTTACCGGATTTCCGGTATTTTCATGATCGATTCTGGTATTTTCATGTTCAAAAATACCGGAAATAAAATATTTTTAATTATGCTTTTGTCTTCCCACCTTCGGTATTTTTTTATTTTTCTAATTTTCGGTGATTTTCCGATAATTACTAATAATATTCTTCGAACAAAAATGTTCAGAAGCCATTCTTTTTTTTTTTTTTTTTGACTAAAAACTATTTGAAGCTATTCGAATGTGTGAAATGTGTCTTGTTTGTTTATGAAAGGCAATTTATTATTAAATATGTATAATTATAAAATTAGGTGTGCTTAATAATAGGGTCCTTGGTTTTTTGAAAAAAGCACCCCTCCCCACGCGCACACATTTTCTCTTCAAAACTTTCAGGTATTTTTTCATGAACTCACAATCACCCCTGGTTCCACGTACATGTACGAAAACGTTTGAGATAAAAATGTGAAACGGACACTGCGTTTAGTAATAGGCAACTGCTTTATTGTTAAAAATAAACATAAACAAAAAGACTTCAGAAAAATATGTGGATTTAGAAACACCAAACTTGGTAAAAGAACTTCCCATTATGTTGTTTAATAGTTTAAAAAAAAAAAAAAACAGTGAACCAGTCAAGAAATTACAATGTGAGTGGAAAAGTTCTTAAGGTATTTTTAAAGAAAATTAAACAAAACAAGAAGTTCTGTCAAGAACTCAACGAGCCTACTTTTCCGTACATCGACATCGGTATTCTAGCATCTGATCAGTATTCTTTTAATTATCTGAGACGGCGTATCTTTTTAGCTCATAAAGCTGATTTCTAAAAACCAAATATGCGGATTTCATCTGATGAAATAGGCACTTAAAAAGTAAACAAAAATAAATTTGTTGCATCTTTTAAACAATGCAGCTTTTTTAGTTCTTCCGTATAAAAATTAATTGTTTTGAAAAAAAGAATTAAAAATAGGAAGCAAATCAAAACACATTTTATCAAACCAAAAAAAAAAAAAAAAAAAAAAAAAAAAAAAAGAAACCTCGTTCCTAAAAAAAAATGTCTCGAATTTCATTTTTAATCCGTAGCCCATAATTAAAAACAAATAATTGATTAAATAAATAATAAAATGTTCTCTTAAATGAGTAATTTTTGTTAGACAAAAAATCGTCTACCAAAAAAAAATAATAATAAATAAAACAAATGAATAAACAAAGAAAAAAAATCGTCTGCCCGGTTATTTCTTTTAAGAGTCGGAGTCAGTTATTTTTTCCCATCCTATATTTCCGCAATGTTTGCTGAGTTAGAGTCGAGGATTCAGAGTTGGTTTGAAAAGTCGGAGTCATCAGTTGCAGTCGACAGGTTGAGTGAGAGCCAAAGGCATAAAATTTCTAATAGTAAGATTTGGTCTTTTTCCGAGCCTGTATTTCTACCATAGGGGCGGAGTTGGAGTCGAAGATTCGGTGTCGGAGTCGTTTTTAAAAAATTAGATTCGTCAATCGAAGTCGAAAGCTCGAAAATTTTATGGTAGGAGTGGGTCATTTTTTTTCTGAGCCTGCATTTCTGCTATGTTTGCGGAGTCGGAGTCAGATTCAAGGAGTCGGAAGCAGAGTCCTCACTGCAGATTATTCAGAAAAGTACTTTACATACATTATTTATCAAAACCATTTTCTAACAAAGTTAGTTTGAAGGAAACCCGCGTTAAAGTTCAGGATCTACTTTAAACTTAAATTTCCCCGTCGGCGCAATGTTAAGTATTTTTCTGAACGGTTCAATATTGAACGAAAAATGGTTCAAATCAAAAAGCGAAATATGGGAATGAAGTGTCCTCGCCGAGATCTTTCGAACAAAGAAAAGTTTATTTAATTCAGACTGTTCACTTAAAAGTTATTAGGTGGGGAAAGGTTGTTTGAACGGTTTAATGTTCAACAAAAATGGTTCAAATTGAAAATTTAAATGCGGTAATGAAGTATCTTTGCCGAGATCTTTCTAACAAAAAAAAGTTTGTTCAAATCGGACTGTTCACTCAAAAGTTATTAGGGGTGACAGCTTGTTTGAACGGTTCAATGTTGAAAGAAAAATTGTTGAAATCGGAAATTTAAATACGGGAATGAAGTATCCTTGATAAGATCTTTCGAACAAAATAAGTTTGTTCAAATCGGACTGTTCACTAAAAAATTAGTATCGCGGGACAGGTTGTTTGAACGGTTCAAAGTTTCACCAAAAATTGTTCAAATCGAAAAATCAAATGTGGGAAAGTGCTGTATCTTTCCAACAAAAAAAAAGTTTGTTCAAATCGGAAAGTGTCTGCTGTGTTGTGAAAATATCGGTATCTGCCCGATTCGGAAAATTCCAAAACCCAGAACTGTGTTAGTCCCGTTTGCTGCCCGATTTCAAGCCACATGCTAAACATACTTTTAATTGTGAAGTAAAAAATAGAAAAAATAGAATTCCCTATTAAGAAAACGGAAAAAAAAAATTAAAAAAACATCGGCCTTGCATCGGCATTTAGATATTTTTGAGGCCGATGGGCCGATGTTTTTTCCATGTTAGCATCGGCCATGTTAGCATCGGCGGCCGATGCCGATGGCCGATGGAAAAAATTTCAACCATCGGCGCCGATGCATCGGCCTGGCCGATGCATCGGTCGAGCCTTACTAATCATGTAAACAAATGTTTATTTCTGTACACGCGGACTGAATATCCGATTGCAAAATGAAAACAGCTCCCAAGAGATTTCTTTTTCTTTGAGCTTTTAGGAATTTCTAACCTCTCACTGTATACTTTACGTTGTTCGGAAAATACTGCAGGATTTTGCAATAGTTTACCTTTCCTGTACATGTCTAGCAATAAAATTTTGAATTGCATTGGTTTGTATATTATTATGAAGCTCTACTTTTGCTGTACATTTCAAATTAAAAAAAAATGCCGGACACTGCCTAGTTGTCAGAAGTCTGATCGGATTGGGAGTTTCCGATTTCGAATTCTGGCTCTGGTGACTCCGGCAGGCAAGTATAATAAAACCGTGAGGATATGGCACCTGTCAATCAAATGAGAAACAGAGTCCATTCTTTAAAATAGGTAGAGAAGGAAAAAAATTGACGCGTGCCATGTTTATGAGCTAAGCGAAATTTTGGCGATGTAACGTTCTTTGTAAAAGATGAAATAATTCTTTGATCGAAATAATGAGGCCGAAAAAGAGGCAACATTTGTAGCAAACCATTCTGAATTTATCGTCTGCAGCATTTCTTTTACTACATTGTAATTTTTTACAATATAAAGGCTGCGTTCTGAGTATTCGCCCGGGCGTTTCAGCCGTGCCGTCATAAATAACTTCCCGGGCCGAGCCCAGTCAATGGTGGTTTGGACAGCACTTGTGCCATTCGGGAAGAAACAACATGGCGGACACAACAGCAGAGAGTAACGCGCCAGTCAATGCAGGAACAATCCTGCATTTGCTCTTATATTTTGGCACAAAATGATACCATTGTTAACCTTGGCGACAATTATTGTTCCTCTACCGTCATGGTTGAGCTTGGGATCGAAATGACTTATCAAATTTGATGAGAAATTAAGAATTTAAGTGAAGGAACTTACGATGAAATAGGCCTAACAGTAAGTAAAGAATTTCATCGATCTCGTTTATCTGACAGGATTATTCCTGCAATGACAGATTCTCAAAGAAATACAGGGTGTCCACTCCTATCGTGGACCAATAGCTAATTTCTAAACCGTTAGAGATACGCATATAGTTCATTTAGGAAAAAATCTCCAAATTACGAAAGGAATTTTGGGTCTATTCAATGTTTTTCAAAAAATCAAATTTTGAAAGAGTTACGAAATTTAAATTTTTATACAGCCCCCCAGTCCTATCAATCATATTTAGTAAAACATTCTTGACACTGTAACATTTAAAACTAAAAAAAAATCACTGTTCTACCATAAAAATTGACAGAGTTATGACGTTTTGAAAAATCAAGATTTTGAAGGATTTCGCATACGGTCCCTTTAGTGATCTCTCGATGACGTCATGAAATAATGCAAAATCTTGATTTTTCAAAACGTCATAACTCGGTCAATTTTTGTGGTAGAAGAGTGATTTTTTTTTAGTTTTAAACGTTACAGTGTCAAGAATGTTTTACTAAATATGATTGATAGGACTGGGGGGCTGTATAAAAATTTAAATTTCGTAACTCTTTCAAAATTTGATTTTTTGAAAAACATTGAATAGACCCAAAATTCCTTTCGTAATTTGGAGTTTTTTTCCTAAATGAACTATATGCGTATCTCTAACGGTTTAGAAATTAGCTATTGGTCCACGATAGGAGTGGACACCCTGTATATCCTTTTAGATTAATCACAGCAAATAGCGTACGTATTTTTTACATTGTGTGTGTATTTTCAAGATTTTGTTTTAGTCACTCTTCGTAAATCCTAGCAGACGAAAGAGCAATAAATTTCAGCCAATGAGCATCATCCTTTGCTAAACGCCCAAACACGTGATCTATCTGCCCAGCTAAATTTCCTGGGCTGCTTGTGCTTAAGCCCGAGAAGCTCGGGCGTCTACTCTGGACAGCATTTGGGAAGTTCGGGCTTCCCAAATGGCAGGTCTGAACGCTTTGGGAAGAACCCGGGCTTTCCGGAAAGCTTGGGCGAGCACTCTGAACGCGCCCATAGTGCAGTAAATCTTGAGTGAGAGAATTTGATTTTCAATTTATCGTTTGCTGGTTGATTTCGGTTGATGTTTATTGTTCTTAATATCATTGCAAAGAATAACGTACGAAATTTCGGTGAGTAAAACTTAAAAGTTTTAGAATCAATTGATTTTTTTTACAAAAAAGTACTCCAAATATATTTTCGCTATGTGAATATTGGAGTGTAATTTGCAGCAGTTACTGCCTTTGATGGAGGAAAAGTAAAAATTGCAAGATTTACGTTTTTTATTGTAGCCCTAGTTTCGCCAATTTTAATTAAAATAAACTATCGGAGGCGTTGCTGTCTTTGACCAATGACTGTTCGAAGAGATAAAACCAAAGTCCACTCACTTTCTTAGAATAGGACCTGTCCAATAAGACATCTGTCTCGACATCAAAATTAAAATATTTTAACCTCTTTGGCTAATGTTTTAAAATGGGTGGAGTATTCAAGCTATGCTAGAATCAATAACACATACGTTCTTCAGTTTTCCTCTACTTTACCATCCCTTTAGAAAAATGAACAATTCTAAAAAAAGGAGGAATGAAGTGCCATCTCGTCGAAGCCAGACTTTACTTTCTCTCTGCCGTCCTTCTCCTTTCTTTGTGTGAGTGCTGTTGCGCTGGGAATAGTTGCCTTGTTCTCCAAACCAGTCTGTAAGGCCTGTGGAAGCAACGCCTCTTAAATACTAAATACCTAGAACATTTGCTTCGCTACCGTCGAGATGGGTTCCCCTTTAAATGCCACCTTGTGGCAATCCGATAATGCCGTTGTTATTTTTCGATTGGATAATTCTTAAATTTAAATTCAGAAGTGAAACAATCGGTAATTTTTCGAAGAACTCTGTTAGATGGCAGTGTATCGTGAGCCAAGGGCATTTTGCAGCTATTGGCGATGGCTCCAAACAATATTCGAATTAAATTTTATGATTAGTTGATTTTAAATTTAAATTTAGAAATGAGCCAATCGTTAATCTGGTAGATGGCAGTGTATCGTGAACCAAGATGAAATTTTGCTCTGTGCTAAAAACCAGAAAGTTGCATGCATTTAGTATTTAGGAGGCGTTGGTGGAAGTTGGACTTCACACCAAGTAACGGTACAGTTGGGAAAGTGAAGCAGCGCACCCCAAATTGCCAGAATGGCTGGCTCAAGACAACAACAACAAACAACATACAAATCATTTTGTGCCAACTTTAAAAAAAATTACTAGGTGTTTTGTTTTGACGTTTAAATGGGAGTACCAGGAAATTTATTTTTATGAGTTCAAGCTAGACCGCAGCGCAACACAAACTGCGAAATGTCAACAAAGTGTGAGGTGATAAATGTGTTAACCCATTTATGCCAAAGTTTTTTTAACAATTTTTTTCAAATTTTATCTGCTTAAAACTTTTACTTGGAATGGTTTACACACATTTTAGGCGCAAAACAGATTGCCGTTGCCATACTTAAGTTATTTAACGTCTTGTTTATGGGACACTAGGCAGATATGTGCGCAAAATACGACCTTACTTGACTTTACTTTGCAAAGTAACATTACAGAAGGCATCTGTGATTAATTTTAAGTAAATCATGTTGAAATAGTTTAGTTTTATGAAAAATAAGTTTGCAAAAAACACTTTCTTTGGCTACCCATGCTGGATCGCTGCTTGACTGATTTCTCTGAAGATAGCTGCCAATAAATAAACTCTGATATCCAATTGGTTTTCTCAAGAACGACTATTTAACTTGTGAAAAACAGCTTTAATAAAATGATATACCCATTACAGGTTTTTGTATGCAGTAACTAACAAGTGTCCCGTTTTTAGGCTACTGGGCATAAATGGGTTAATGAATCTACAGTTCAACGGTAGTATAAGAACTTTCGCCGTAGAAATTTGATCTTGAAGTTCAAGAGGGTCGTGGAAGATCTGCAGTATTGAATCAAAAATTTACTACATTTGACTAAAAAATAATTCACGTAACGACAATAATGATTAATGTGAAGAATTTGAAACTTAAATCCTACAACGTTTTCAATGCTGTGAAACTGCTCAAAATAAGACATTTCGAACTTAATTTTACTTTCTTCTTTTTAATTAAACCATTTATTTTTTCAATATTCTCTAGTTAAAATTACATAAGTGTTCCAAATTGTTGTTTGGCAGGTGGCACTATAAAGAGTAGGAACTTCCTTTTGTAAAGAAGTCCAACATACGTTTTTTTTTCAACCCGCCTGTCATACACTCTGCATGTTGTTTTCCTTTGAAGGGATATTTTAATTTAAATGCATAAATCCGTTAGAATTTGGACAGTTGTGTGTCCCGTAACAGGAGAATTTGACATTTTTAATACCGTAGTTACTTGTATCATTTCGAGAAAATATATTTGAAGTTTTGAAGTGTTTCTCATTTATTTCAAGCCAGCAATAAAATATCGAGGTCTCTCTGCTTTCATTATAAGCGAGTTCGACTACACTATTTCATTATGAATTTCATACTGTGTTGCCCATTTATTTTAAACGCTACCTCGGGCATTGCATTTAATTAACTACAATTAACCCGAACATTCTCTCGAACCAACACGATAGCATGCGAAAATGATAAAGAGTTACATTGCATTAATTTTTACTTTATAAGATCACTTAAAGCAGCCAGTAATTACTTGTTTACTCCAAAACGCTTTCCAAGGTCACACCTCTTAAATAATTTCAGAGGGTAATTATAAGAGCAGCAGGAACTTAAATTAAGAATATGACCGAGAGCATGGAAATTAAAATTAACAAATTATACTAAAACTCCTTTACGCTAAAAAGTAAGTTTCATTTCAGCAACACGATTGTAACAGTCGGCGCTCTGAAATTATGTTCCTAATTTATTTCACTTGGTGTCTCCAAACAGAAAATAGTCAGTTCATCTAATTACTTCCACAATAAAAGTTTCGATTCCGCGCAATAAAATTCTGGCTGAGTTTGCGCAAACATTAGAAGTCACGTTCCGAAGCAGTTTAGCAGGAAAAAGTCGGAGTATTTATTTAATTTAGTTTTATAATAAATATCGCAATATTATTTAAAAAGTTTTTGCTTTCTTCTATAGCTAATATGTAGAAGAAAATATTGAAATCGTGAGAATATTTGAATTGTGAATTTCAACGGATTTGCACGATTTAAGTTGTGCTGAGCTTATTCCATTTTGATAACTTTCGGAATAGGGTTAGTTCGGTAAGTGGGCCACTGGGTAAGTGGGCCACCCCCCTTAAAACTGAAATGCGCATATAGTTTTTGTACTTCTTTGTACTGATCATGTTATATTTCATCACAATGATTTTTTTGCATATATTTGGGCTTCATGGAACTTTTTTTTTGGATCATATAATTTATGTCAAAGAAATTAAAAAAAAAAATTGCAAGTTTGAGCAATATTTTTCAAAGAGGTGTTTCAATGCTAATTTTTATTTTTTTTTTTCTATGTTCAAGTTTTTTTGTAGAGTTTAATCTAAAGTACACATTGTGCAATAAGAATTTTTATGCAAAGTATTATTAATAAGTGTTTAAGGGGCGGGGTCCCACTTACCCCTTGGTTTTTCTCAGTTTGGGTAAGTGGGCCCCCTCACAATAATGATGATTTCAAAATGAAAAGCAATTCTGATGAAGTAATTTCTAAGACGAAATGAAAGATAATGATGCAGACCTAGGAGGAATTGATGCGTTAGCTACAAAAACTGCAAAAGCTGGTAACTATGTATTTGGGAAACTTGCATAAAAGAAAAATATAAAGTATTATGAAGTTCTAACTTTGCAATATTATACAAATGAAAAAAAATGCTGCTACTTTGATAGAAAGAGTAGAAATAGCTACACTTTTTATTGGTTTGATGTAAGTGATGTTAGAATTATGACTGAGGATGAAATGATAATGTCTCTCCCTCGACAAACTTCAAACAGACGCTGCCATTAAGTGTTTCCAATTTTTTTCAACCTATATATTTTTTCTTATTTGACCAAAATTGATCTTAATCGACACTATTATGTTTGTTCAACACTAATTTATATGTAAAAGCAAAAAATATGCCTAACGGCTTGTAATGAATTTCACGGACAATTGTTTTGTATTCTGCTTCATAATTTTCTGTCATACACATTAAAATGTAAGTAGATATCTCGTTAATGGATACATTTATAAAAAGTATTTCCAACTAAAATGTTGCATACTTTATCAGGTAGGACATGCAAACTCCTTTTTTAACTACGCTCACTTTAAATATAAATAAATGAGGGGTGGCCCACTTACCCCTTTCCTAGGGGGTAAGTGGGCCACCCAAGTCATTTTTTAAAGAATACGATAGTTAAAAACATTTAAAGCATTTTTTTAGAAAATAATGCTGAACTTGTGTAAAATAATAATATCCAAGATAAAATAAGTCAACTAGTTAAAACTTTTTTTGCTTTAAAGCTGTTGTATAAGGCTTTAAAAACGAACTGTTCTAAAAAGGGGGCCCCACTTACCCTAACCAACCCTATATGTCCACTGCATGAAATCGAATGAACACCTATACGGTTTAAAGCAGTAAGTAACCACCCCTAAGCCAGGACTAAGGCAGGAACATGCAATACACCGCCAACTCGGTTATTTCGATCTATGGACTGCAGTTTCGTGCTTGTTATGCACTCATCAGCATGGAATAGGAAGTAAACGAGCTGGAGGCAAAAATCCTCTTATAGAGCAGAGAGAGCCAACGGTATACGGTTGCTCACAAAGTCCTCCAAGTGAAACGATACCTCTGGGGGTGCTGGGCCAAGGGTTTGCTCGACCCTTGGTTCTGGTTCAAAAAGAACAGAGCGCTCTTCAGGGTCCTATTCCGGTTGAACCACGAGTTGTGGTAGGTACGGGGGACCCTGGAGTGAGTAAAAGGTATACGGTTGCTCATATGTACCCCCATGTGTGAGTTAACCCCTTCCAGGCTCATTTTATTTCGGGATTACGGATCAAAAAATGTCAATATTTTTATGCTTATTTTCATACATACATATCTTTTTAAACATAATAGCATCATTCGCATGCTAAAACACTGTATAGTGCTGCATCTAGTAGCAACAATAGTAAATAAAAGCATCCGAAACTATAAAAGGGACATGTGAAATAATTCGGGAAAGACTGGTTGTGCAGTGTTAATTTTCACAGTGCCCGAGCTACACTCGGGATGAGCCAGAATGGTACATTTCGCTTGCCCGAGTCCAGCTCGGGAAAAGCCGGGAAGGGGTTAATTGGTACCTATTAGTTTTCGCCGATGTTTCCAAGGGGGATGGAGGAATCAGACGTTTTCTTAGTTATGCATGACTGCTATGTTTCACCCGGTTAAACCACTAAGCTGGTAGGTACGGGGGACCCTGGAGGGTGAAATGAAATGAAAATGCTATGTTTCATGAAGTAACGGGTGGATTCAGACGAGAAATAGTCCATAAATATACGTCAGAGGGTTCAGCTGCTGATTCGGTTTTTGTAATGGGGGCTGGAGTAAGTAACGGGCGGATTCAGACGAGAAATAGTCCATAAATATACTTCAGATGGTTCAGCTGCTGATTCGGTTTTTGTAATGGGGGCTGGAGTAAGTAACGGACGGATTCAGACGAAAAATAGTCCAGAAATATACTTCAGAGGGTTCAGCTGCTGATTCGGTTTTTGTAATGGGGGCTGGAGTAAGTAACGGACGGATTCAGACGAAAAATAGTTCATAAATATACTTCAGAGGGTTCAGCTGCTGATTCGGTTTTTGTAATGGGGGCTGGAGTAAGTAACGGACGGATTCAGACGAAAAATAGTCCAGAAATATACTTCAGAGGGTTCAGCTGCTGATTCGGTTTTTGTAATGGGGGCTGGAGTAAGTAACGGACGGATTCAGACGAAAAATAGTCCATAAATATACTTCAGAGGGTTCAGCTGCTGATTCGGTTTTTGTAATGGGGGCTGGAGTAAGTAACGGGCGGATTCAGATGAGAAATAGTCCAGAAATATACTTCAGAGGGTTCAGCCGCTGACTCGGTTTTTGTAATGGGGGCTGGAGTAATCTACCCTTTTTCTCGTTATTTTTGACGACAACATTTCGAAAAGTAAAGCAAAGAGACAACAATTAGTCCATACGGGGACCTTAAAGTATCATACTGAATGCGGAATAGAAGAAAAACGTATTGACGTTAGAGCATTGCGAATGTATGTACAGATAAAATAATAAGTTGAATTAAAAGAAAATATTGGCCAGTTATCAATTTTCGCCAAAAGTTAAATTAATAAAGGAATAAAGCATGCTTTAACAATTAGCACAAATTTAGCAATAAAAGGTTTATTTTTTTGAATGAAGAAGTTGAAATTTTCAAAACAAATGGTTAAGCCTATTCTAAAGCTATGTAATATGAAATTGCTGATTAAAAACAATAAATTTTTTTTAAAATTTGAATAAGAGTATATGTTCGAAATTTAAAGAGACGCGAGACGAACATAACATTTAACCATATCACAATCACCAATTTTTCTTAAAATACAATAGCACGATAAAAATCTTAAGTAATTAAGACCTTTGGAAGCTCTTATTTTTCAAAAATAACCAAGAAAATACTGATTAGGAAAATAGTATGTCATTTAATCAAATAAAGTGGTTATACAATATGTATGAACATAATATATACAAGACAGTGCATAACGTCACAATATAGTTTTTTTGTAGAAATGTAACAAAAATAGTTGTTCTTGTAAACGGAGCAAAAAGGAAATTTCATTAAAACATTATAACACTTTAAGGGGCGGTGGTTGTGCTACGACATCACCAATATAAAAAAAAAATCAATTCTTTTCCGAATTTTTATAATTAAAAAAGCTTGAGTCTTTTTCTTTCAAGTCGTAACATGAATATGTAGTAAAATCAGGAATGGAATTTTTTTGAAAATTGTTTATTACAGCTAAAATAGTTCACCAATTTTCTCTATTTTGCCTGAGGTCCGGAAAGCAGAATACTGCTAAATCGGCGACGTACGTCGCAGAACAGACATCGGGGCTGCAGAACAATTGTATTAAAAATTAAGCAACCAAAAAAAAAAAAAAAAAACCATTATCGTTCGAAAGCAAAATAAAAAAAAAAAAAAAAAAAAAAGTTTACTCGTAGCCCATGTCTCGCAGAGCAGCAGGCAATACTGTCAGCGTCGTAATGGCAGGCTACCGACATTATTGCCTGCTTATCGACTTATCGTGCTATCGACTTATATGGCAGTGCCATATAGACCACAGCAGACGTGCGGACGACTATGAGCTTCTGATGACCTTCCTGTTTTTCCGCAGAACTTCAGTGATGACACTTGCGCAGGTTTCGTTTGAAGTTCTGCAGTCCTTCTTATTTGGGCAACAGAACTTTGTATCCGAGCCAATATTTAGAAAAGTGCCAATTTGAAGTTGGAGTTTTCTGAAAAAAAAATTTTTTTGCAGAAAAAAACTAATATTGGATTTTAAGTCTAAATTGGGTCGAAATGCAAAAAAATAAAAGGGGGGAGGTCAAGGAAGTTATTTACCCCCTCCTTAGATTACTCACTTTTAAGCCGTTGGGTCATTCCACGTCAAATCGCCTAAGGCTATGTGCCGTCATGTCTCGGATTTTGTTCAATATTTTTTTACGGATAGATACCTATGAGATAAACTCAAATTAATTTTTTTAGATTTTTTGAATAAAAATTAAGGGTTGTAGAATTTTTTGAAATTTTGATTTTTTTAGAATTTGCTTTTTTATTTTTGGTATGCATTTTGAAAAAGCTCTATAACTTCCTCATTTTTCATTCAATTAAGCCAGTTTACGTATCATTTTAAAGCTAATTATTTTCTCCTTCAATATTAGTGACAAAAATGAGATTGTGAAAAATAGAATTTTGCCAATGGTCGTCTGAAGTCAGATTTTGTGTTTTTTCAATTGGTATGTTCAATAGGTCATATCTCCGGAGTACCAACTCAGAACTGCCCAATTTTTTTTTTCAGTAATGACAACATCATATACTTTTTATGTATAAAAAATTAGAAGGGTGTTTTTCGTTGTTTTGGAATAAAAAATTCAAGCGTGTTTTTTCAATTGGTATGATCAATAGGTCATATCTCCGGACTACCAACTAAGAACTGCACGCCACTTTTTTTCTGTTATGACAACATCATACCCTTTTTATGTATAAAAAATTGGGAGGGTGCTTTTTGTAGTTTTGAAATAAAAAAATCAAACGTGTTTTTTCAGTTGGTATGATCAATAGGTCATATCTCCGGATTACCAGTTAACAACTGCGCCATTTTTTTTTCTATAATGAAAACATCATAATGTTTTTATGATCAAGATATTAGAAGAGTGTTTTTTGTTGTTCTGAAATTAAAAAAAATATTGAATTTTTGAAACAAATTTCTTTAAAAATCAAGTTTTCGATAAGTTTAAAAACTCCGTAAAATTATAAAAAAAAAAAAAAACTATGCTATCACAAGGAAGACCACGACATGGCAGCTGAATGGCATTTCTTTGCCACGAGTCATGGCAAGAATGCATGCGATGGAGTAGGGGGCACAATAAAACGGCTTGCAATAAGAGCAAGTCTTCAAAGAACTCTCGAAGGACAGATTTTAAATGCACATGATCTATTTCAAATTGCCTCTCAAAACATAAAAGGGATACAGATGTTTTTCGTTACAGCAGTGAAAGTGGTTGCAAATGAAGATTTTTTAAAGCAAAGATATGAAAGAGCCTTAATAATAGTAGGCAGCAGGGAGAATTACTTCTTCAAGCCATTAGACACGAAGGGTATATTAGTGAAGAAGGTTTCTGTGTTTGAAAAACCTTTTGTTGCCATTGTCGGAACATCGTAGAAATAAAGATTGTTTTTCGTGAAATTTTTATGCTTCCATTCGATAACAAATTATAAAATGTTACGTAGATTTCAGAATAATGGAAACCAAATATAAAATTTTTCCAACCACCAAGAGCTCGCGAGTCTTTCTTTGTCAAACTATGAATGAAAGTATATTTAAGGACATTTCAGTTTACTTTATCGTAATTCCTATCGGTTGATGGAGTGGCTAGCAAATAATTACTGAAGAGTAAAATAATTATGCAGCGACTTTTCACTACCAAAGCATGCAAGCAATAGAACAATATAAAACTACCATGAAGTATTTGAATGTAAGAAATCGGATACATTTTCATCTGCTTGTGACGTGTGATGCTGAGTGAATCTCAAATTTAAGTTTCAAGAGTTGATTTTAAAGTAAAGTTTTTTGAAAAAAAGATGTTATATTTTTATTTCAAAAATAACAAAAAAACTTCGTTCTAATTTTTTGATCATTTGAAAACATCATGATGTTTTCATTATGGAAAAAAAAATGGCGCAGTTAACTGGTAATCCGGAGATATGACCTATTGATCATACCAACTGAAAAAACACGTTTGATTTTTTTATTCCAAAACTACAAAAAGCACCCTCCCAATTTTTTATACATAAAAAGGGTATGATGTTGTCATAACAGAAAAAAAGTGGCGTGCAGTTCTTAGTTGGTAGTCCGGAGATATGACCTATTGATCATACCAACTGAAAAAACACACCTGAATTTTTTATTCCAAAACAACAAAAAACACCCTCCTAATTTTTTATACATAAAAAGTATATGATGTTGTCATCACTGAAAAAAAAAATTGGGCAGTTCTTAGTTGGTACTCCGGAGATATGACCTATTGAACATACCAATTGAAAAAACACAAAATCTGACTTCAGACGACCATTGGCAAAATTCTATTTTTCACAATCTCATTTTTGTCACTAATATTGAAGGAGAAAATAATTAGCTTTAAAATGATACGTAAACTGGCTTAATTGAATAAAAAATGAGGAAGTTAGAGCTTTTTCAAAATGCATACCAAAAATAAAAAAGCAAAATTTCTAAAAAAATCAAAATTTCAAAAATTTCTACAACCCTAAATTTTTATTCAAAAAATCTAAAAAAATTAATTTGAGTTTATCTCATAGGTATCTATCCGTAAAAAAATATTGAACAAAATCCGAGACATGACGGCACGGCCGACTATTTAAATTAGGCGATTTGACGTGGAATGAGCCCGTTACAGATCTGATGAATGTTACAGATCTGATGTTAATATGAGCTACATATTTCAGTTTATGCTTTCAGTCTTCGTTAACATCTCTAAATATGATATCATTTCCTTGCATTTTTAACATAGAATTAAGATAATTATATTAAAATATATATATTAGGCTAAAAAATCAAATTTCATTATGAAAAAGCATTTCTTGGAAATAAAAGTGAGCGATAAGGTTTTTAGATAAAATAAATTATGATATTACCAAATCCAAGCTAATAAAAACTTTGTTTTGTTTTTAAAACAACCACACAACTTCAACTTTTTCAACACACAACTCTGCAGTTTGCTTTTCTTTAATTAGTTGCAGGAAATTTAATTTCTTGATCAGAAATTTAAATTTAGCATGCTAGTTATTATCTAGTTATTTAGCGAAGTTATGAGAAATTGAAGCACCAAAATAAATAAATAAATAAATAAATAAATTAATTAAAATAATAATAATTAACTTAATTTCTGCAGTGTCAATTTTTCTTATTTTACTAACTTCTATTGTTAGGTCATACAAACCACAAATGAAGCAATTGTACTAAAACTCATTGCTTTTCATTTTTTAAGAACAAAAATATTCAATATATATGGCTAAAGTATGATTTTTGCTTTTTATAATTCTGAAACGTGTGAGTTAGGACTGTAACATATTTGCTGTTTTTCAATGTTACCGCTCTGACTGTCACACATTTAATAAAATCACTTTAAAAAATCTTACCTACAATTTTAGATGCAGAAATGCAAATTTTTAATTACAATTCGATAAAACTTTCCACCAGGTACTCAGTATCACGTGGTATAGGTGCAGGAAATGATTTTGGGAACCTAAACATAGATCGGAAGTTTATTGTTACACTCTGACGGCGGAACTTGGACACGCTTATTTCACATCAGCTAGAAAAATCAGGACATCGATTAAAACAAAAATGAAGTAAAATATTAACAAAGGGGTAAAAATAGAATCGTTTTTTGTGCAAGTGCGTTTTTTTGGGAAGTTAGAAAGTGCGCATGACCTGTTTGCATGCTAAACTTTACTACTTGGGACACGTTACCGATCTGATTTTTGATGTATAAACACAATATTTTCTGATGAAAAAAAAATTTTTTTTTCTGATGTTATTAGATGAAATGAAAGAAAAACTTATCTTCTTTCTGGGGAAAATTATTTTTTTAACTAGTTATTGAAATACTGGTGAAAATTCACTTGGGACTCAAATTGGCACTTTTCTAAATATTAGCTCATCCAACGATTATTTTTTTCCGCATGAAAATCGCGGGAACGCAAACTTAGTCTGAAATTCTGCGAGCCTTCACATTTCCGCAGATCTTAAGTGACAAAGCTTGCGGTAGGTACACAAATCAGTTCTTCAAATTATGTTTGAAACAATTTTTTCGCAAGAGAGTCGCAGGGGCGCAGATTTTCAATTGAAGTTTTGCAGGTCTTCACATTTTATCCGCAGAACTTCAGTGACGACACTTTGTTTTTTTATTAGATATTCAGTTACGTTTAAAACCATGTTTTCTCGTGAGGGAATCGCGGGGACGCAAGCTTCGCTTGAAATTCTTCGGGCTTTAACATTTTGGCCACAGAACTTCAGTGACGAAGCGTGTAGCACAAATAGTTTTTCAAATTATGTTTAAAACAATTAATTCTTCCGCGTTAAAGAGTCGCGGGGAGCGGGATTCGTTTGAAGTTCTGCGAGGGGCCTACACATTTTATCCACACAACTTCAGTGACGAAACTTGCAGTACAAACTAAAGTGATTCAAATTATGTTTTAAACAATTAATTCTTCCGTGTTTAAAGGAATCGCGGGAAAACGGCTTCGTTTTGAAATTCTGCGGGCCTACACATTTTATCCGCAGAACTTCAGTGTTGGAAACTTGCGGTACAACTTAGGTATTCGACCAATGTTGAAAACATTTTTTCCTCGTGAGAGAATCGCGAGAGGGGGGGGGGGGGGTAATCGTTTGAAGTTTCGCGATCTTTCACATTTTGGCCGCAGAACTTCAGAGACGAAACTTGCAGTGCATAATAGTTATTCAAATGATGTTTAAAACTATTAACTCTTCCTGTTGAGATAATCGAGGGGCGTAGGCTTCATTTAAAGTTCTACGGGCTTTCACATTTTGGCCACAGAACGTTAGCAACGAAACTTCCAGAACAAATTAGCTTTTCAAATTTGCTTGTGAAAACAATAAATCGTTACTCATCAATAAATGTCGCGGGGGGGGGGGGGGGTATTCCGCTTGAAGTTCTCTTTGCGTTTTGATCGCAGAACTGGCTGTGACGAATCTTGACAGAACAAATTAAGATTTCAAATAATTTTTCCTGCGGAAGAATAGAGGGACACAAGCTACGTCTTTAGTGTCTGCGGGCTTTATCATTTTGACGGCAAATTAGTTATTCAGATTGTATTAAAAACCACATTTTCCGGTGAGAGAATCGCGGGGCAAACGCTTTGTTTAAAGTCTGCAGCATTTCACATATTGCCGGAGGATTGCACTTACGGAACTCGCAGTGAAACATTGATTTATTCATATGATGTTTAAAACAATTTTTCGGCGTTTGGAAAAACATGGGGTGGAGGGGGAGGGAGGTCTCCTTTCAAGTTTTTCGGGATTTCACATTTTGGCCGCAAATTTCTGACGGAGCTTGAAGTAAAAATAGTCATTCAAATTATTTTAAACCAATTTTTCCGCTTGAGAGAATCGCGGGGACGAAGTAATTATATTTGAATCAATTAACTTCAGGCTAAAATTAGGAAAATAGGTGTTATCCAAGGCCCCCCTTCCAATCGGGAAAATGTTTTTTAACATTTGTTCTGCGATCTGGAAATTAGTTAACGTCCCAATGCCGAGCTTGAAATTTTTGAACTTGAGTTTTTTGAACTGAATTTCTGAACGATGATGAAGTAGTAAGCATTAATAATATAATTATAAACTATATTGTCAAAACGCACTAAAGCATTTAAAATATGAATTAATGAAAATAAAAGCAAAAAGTATTTTGCAAACCTTAAGAAGTCTTTTAATAATTCAAACTCTCAAAGAAAAATGAACAAATTTAAAACATTATTGTCTTTACCCGTGGAATTAAAAATTAAGTTTATTTGGTTGGATTTTTGGCATAAAAGCCTTAATAGGCTATACCAGGGGCGGCCAACCTTTTTAGGGGGAGTGCCACTATCTGGAGAGCAAAAGCCAGCGTGCCACATTGTATTTTCCAACAAACTGAACATTTTTAAAAAGTTAAAAATAGGTTTTTCGTTTGACTATATAATTCCTTCTCCAAATATTTTTTTCTCGTAAATCTGAGTACTTGAAATTAAAATGAATAGTAAACGATAAAAGAAGTCCGAACTTAAGAGTTATCGTTAAACACTTTCATATGTTCAGAGTCAGTTTGGTTATGTTTAAAAAGAAACAAGTAACATGAAACATTCATATTCTAAAAATTAAGCAGTCTGACCTCAATGTGGTTTATGAGTCTGTATCTTGTTTTACCAAGTCTTTAATTTCAGGATTAGTTCTTGAGAATCCTAAGAAGTTGGAGTATTTTAAGTGCTATCAATTAGTGTTCAACGGTATTATATTTTTAACGCATTTATCACCAAAAATTTGTTTTAGCAATGTATTTTGAACCAAAGCATCTATGACAGCGCAGGCGGCTTAAAGTTTGTAAATAACAAGTTGGAATGCTCAAAACCAAAAGGTCCACAGTGTCTTGCAGAGAAATAGACAAAGAAATTTGAAAGTTTCAGGTTTTTTTCCAAAATAGAGAGAAAGAACAGTTCATTATAAAAATGTAAATGGTCTATACTGGTTTAGAAACTCTTTTTCTGTACAATCTTAAATTTAAACTACTTAAATGTCGGATAATAAGAGATAAAATAGCTAAACTCCACTGCTATTCTTCATTCTTAAGTAGCAAGTCCTCATTTTTTTTTCTTCCAGAAATTTTAAAAAACACACTCAATAAAATTCTGAACTCTTATGACTATTTTTCCCTTTGGATAGCTATCGCATATTTCAAGAAGAAGTACCATTCATATACTTTTCTTCTTCTCCTAGGAAATGTTCACAAAAACATTCAGAGCTCTAATTCGTAGTTTGTTAATGCAGTGAACTCTACAGGTCACCAACAGAGAAGAGTCTCATTCCTTGGCAAAAGAGTTTGTGATAGATAATTTTAATGATACTTTCAATAAACAATTTCAAGTCATGTAAGAAAAACAGTTTTAGGGCCAATAAATCTTCATTTGTGCACACATACCAAAGTCTGTCCAATCTGGTTTTTTTTTTTATTTTAGTTGCAGAGGTTTTTTTTTTCTTTTTTTTTTTGAAATTTCATCACCCGTAGTATGAAAATCTATTGCAGATCAAGAATCCATTCTGCAGCATCCGAAAGTCTCATAATATGTTAGTGTACAGCAGCTTTCGTTAGAGTCCGAAGCTAACGCTGAAGTACTTTGCAATATTGCAGTTCAGACAATTTTGTAAGCCAGCCTCCTGAAACTTAATCGTCTGGAATATCATTATATTTTTCAAGTTTAAGGGTTTCAGTTTATTATCAATATTTTTGGGGATCGACACTTTTTCCTCCAATTTTGAATTTTTCAAAAAAGGCCTCGCGGCCACTGTTCCTGCTCTGCCGTGCCACATTGTGGCACGCGTGCCGCGGGTTGGCCACTGCTGGGCTATACTGAGGCAAACAATTGTTTAAAATGTAAAAGGTGTCAAAATGAAAATATTTGAAGAAAAATCTGTAGAATTAAGAAAATTTTTGCTGAAATCAACACATGAATGAAGTTTTAAATTTTGCATAGTAAAAAACAGAAATCCAAACTGCTGAAGAAGGAACAATTTTCCCTAACAAGTCTTTCTAAGCAAGGATGAAAATGACTAAAGAATCTGAAAACGAATATGATTGAAATTTGTGGACAATCAGCGAGGCAATCTCCATTGTATATGCAATATCTGTACTGATTGACATTACGTATGTTACTATAAGGCAAAACAGATGTCTATGAGTAAATCTGGTGTGGCCAAAGAAAAGAGGTATTACAACTTCTTTTCTGAGTGATCTTCGATGACTTGAAACATTCGTCGAAGTCTGCACAACAGTGCAAATAATTTCGCGACTCTCTCTATTCCAGTTCTTAAAAAAAAAAAACACACACACACACACACACAAAGACAGCATGTAAGTACGCAAGCATATATGGGTCATTCCAACGAAAATGGTACAAATCATGTCCGAGACTTTAGAATTTTTTTAAATCAATATTAAAAACTCCCACCCATTAAGTGTATTTTTTATTGGTTTTCCGTTTAATTTTGTGCCATCAAGTTTCAATTGATTAAGTATAATCCATTTAGAAAGGACACAACAAAAATTATCTTTGTCAGAAGAAAGAGAAAATGACGTGTCCCAGCTTCAAATTGCTAGAATTTTCAATGTGATGTAAAATTAAACTGAAATGTAACAACAAAATAATGACACCTGGCAGTGCACAAAAGATGCTTCTAACCACCATTCTGCAGTTATTACGCAAATAAAAAAAATTCCCCAAAAAACTCTTCCCCAAAAACAACTATGTTTTTCTATGTTTC